>VXAV01009576.1:369051-387512 GCA_013399715.1 Alectura lathami | reverse complement strand
TTTTTTTTTTTTTTTTTTTTTTTGTCCAGTAGCAGCTTGTGCTCTCAGAAGAAACTTCTGCTCCAAGTCATCATCAGGAAAGCTGTCAGACATGTACTGTTTAACATGATCTTTGAAATGTCTGGTCCTACCCATGTACTTGAATTGAGCTAGAGCTTGGAAACTTTTTAGGACCAGAGTTTGAACCTTAGCTGAGGGTAACAATTTTACATATTTGCAAGACCAACAAAAAAAGTTATGTTAAACATAACAGACTATTTGATGAAACACAGAACTGATCACTCAGCAGTGTGCCAGTTTGCAATTGATATCTTGTATTTTATTTTGCAGATTCTATGGAAAACAGGCATTCTGTAAGTATGAGGTTTTTGATAAGCAATTAGATAGAGAGAGTTGGACTGATATTATGGTGTATCTAGTGAGATAGTGTTTGAGCATTGCTATGTTTTAGTTGCTTGTTTGTTGGTCAGGACCTCTACTGGACAGCAGCCCCTTCAGAAATACTCTTACTGGTCAGGCTTTCGGTACTGTGCTTATAGAATGGTCAGCTTAAAAGCCCATGGTACTGACTGGTATTTGGTAGTACTGGTCACAGAAGGTAAAAGACAAATATTAAATCTTCCAGTAATTTGTGTTAAACACCTGCATAGCTTTGGATATGTGCCACAAATATTCATGCTGACAGAATGGCACAAGGATGAGGATGGCCGCTGCTTGCTTCTGAGTTCTGGTGGAGGTGGGTCACTCAAGATTCAGACATGAAAACCTGCAAAGCTGGTTGACATATAACTAGGGACAGAGCTGCTGTTCCAGGTGGAAACCTATAAAATCTGTAGAGTATTTAGTGCCAGTGAATCTCCTCAGGATGTTCTTGTTCACATGCACACACATACATTCTGTGATTGGAATACAGGGAAAAGTAAGATCTTCCCTGAAGCGTGAAGAGAAGAGTTAAAGAGGAATGGCTGATCACCTGAACTTGATGAGAAAGAAGTCACTTCCATTCACTGAGTGTTTCCTTCTGGGTTTGTGTTCATCCGCTAACATGGGATGACTTGATGGGCTGATGGTGAAAACTGATGGTGAAACATTGTATGAAATGCTGTAGGGAGGCAATTCTTCACCTCAGAATGTATAAATATGTCACAGTTAATGCTACTTAGAGAGGTGTGTGCAGGAGCTCAGCTCAACTACTAGGAGTTTTGTGAAAGTTCTATAGGCTGAGGAACAATATGCTGTACAGCTTTATAGGGCCNAAAAAAAAAAAAAAAAAAGACCAAATGCCTTGAATGAACAGTTCCTCTGCTCTCAAGATATCTGAGTCAGGGATGTATATTGCAGGAGTACTTTATGTATGGTAGATAGGCTATCTAATCCAACCTCCAAACAGGTAGGCATGTTTTTGTTCTGCCATCCACTTTGTGGCTTTGGAACTTCTACTTAAAAAGAAAAAAGAGAGAGAGACTCATAAATAAGGATCACAATAGCATGGTCTACGTCAGCTCATAAGCCATAGCATTCATTTGAGTTTTGAAAGGCTCCATCAGCACTCATATCCCCATGGGATATCAAAGCAGCCCATTGTATTATTTACAGACACTGGCAGAGCACTGAAGGTCACAGGTTGTGTTACAATAAACAGACATATATTAACAGGCCAGTGGGGCTTATTGTATCATTGTCTCTTTTACTTTAAAGGTTTGTTTTTATCCTTTGCTCTCAATTTTCTAAAGACAGCTTGAGCTGAACCCTCCTCTGGGTTATACCAGGCATTCCTTGGAGAGTCACACAGAAGAAAATTTGTGTGGAAACAAAAGGAAAAATGGTTAAGAGTGGATGTGATAGATATCTGGTGTCAGATCAGGGAGGAGCATTTATAAAGAACATTGGATGGAAGGCTAAAGTTTTATGAATTTCTGAGACAAAAATCTCTCCACAAAAATATAATGAGCATGCTTCAGTGAAAATATGCTGACCACCCCACATAAATCACTTTCATCTTAATTAATTGGCCTATTAAAGCTTGCTAAATTGGACAACCTATGAAGTAATGTTAGATTCAAGGGAAAAAAGTGTGAGCTGAGGGCAGTATTTTCTTTGTGTTTTCTGTACAAACTCCTGTTAACAGTAGAAGAGTAATAAACTTAGATTCTCTGTAAAATGGATCTAATTTTCAGAAACATCCCAAAGAAAGTCAGCTTAGAACACTTGCACATCTTATCTGAATTTTCCTAGAAATAGCCTTACTCAGTTCATGTCTATGATACTGTCCCTTCTTTAGATACTGTTCATGTACTTAATGTAATTGTTCCTTTTTTTGAATTATTTATGCTTTAGAAGACATGGCAAAACCAGATCACTGCCTTCTGCTTCTTAGATGCCAGCTTCTATTCCTAATAAAACCTGTGATAAAAAGCAACACCATCCTTTGAACTCCCCAGACAAGTAACCTGCAATAGGATTGGACATACACATTTCTTTGTAGATTTTCCAGGCAACATAGATGAGTGCAGAAGAGGCAGGAAACTACTATGGGTCTTTCTAGCATTATTTTTTATTACAACTCTTCTTATCTGTAGCTCATTTTCTCTTAATGCATAATTCTGAGGCTTGGTCCAAATGAGGAGCTGCTGGTCCTACTCATGAAAAGGAAAATGCTTCTCATAAAGTGATCAAGTGGCTTAAACTTCCTTCCCAGCTGTTCTGCTCCTTTATAGCCAAATGAAGTATTTGGCTCAGAGGTGAAGTTTTTGACCTGCTGCTCCCCTAATTTGTGAGAGAAAGGAGGCCTTCAAGCACTAGCCTGGTCAGCTGACATCTTAATCACATGAAGTGCCAGATGGATTACTTAGCTATAGTGACATGTCAAAAAACTTGTAGAACTTGACTCTGTCTAAGCAGTAATTAGGTATTCCAGAAGGGTCTATGGGACAAAGGGCACAACAATGAAGACAGCAGTGTTTTGCTAAGAGCTGTTTTTTCAGAGACAGGAGGACATGCAATATTTTTGTTTCAGTAATTATGGTGCAGACTCAACATCAGATCCTGCTTTCCCTTTCACTCTCTAAATTCAACAATGTGGGTTCCACTCCTCAGATAAACTCTTAACTTACTCAGCTCTACAGTGATCTTCCAGAAGTCACAAGCAATGCAAAGTACTGCACTATGGAAAGGGAAGATGAAAGAAAATCATTTTAATAAGTGCTAGTCCTGCTCCCATCCGTTTGCCCCTACGTAGTGTCTGTCAGAATAAATATAATCCAGCATGGAAATTTAGGAACACTGCTTTGAGCTCAGGGCTCAAACAGTAAATGCTGTTAACTAACAGTAAGTGTTGTGTTACACAGAGTCATTCAAAGTGTTTGTATTCTGTCAAGAAAGGTGGTGCATGAGGAAAACAATCAGTTGAAGTCTGAATTATCTGAACAGTATAAAGGCCTAACTGCAGTATAGGTTCTGGCTGCACCTGAATGTCTTGGGCTTTTAGGACATTTAGAAATGAGACCAGAGTTTTGGGGTGGGGGTTACTTCCCTCTTTCTCCTCTGTTTCAAGAATTTGTGTCTTAAATGCTATCCATAGGAAGTATTTGCAAAAGAAATGAATTACTTAGAGAGGAACTGGGAGGAGGTTTCCTTCCTGAAATCAGAGCTGGCAATCTTTCTGAGTTATTTAATGGTCCCAGTTTCTGAAAACATATTGAAGGAAATATCTTAACAATGAGATAGCCACTTCGCCAAATACTAATTGGTATTGTGTCAAATTTACCTCAGCGGTACATTCTGACTTCATATCTCCTCCTCCCCTTTTGCCTCTTAGATGTGTGTGTGTTTGTTTGTTTGTTTGATTCTGTCCTAGGAGTATATGAGGACTGGAACCCTCAGTCCGAACAGAATGTACTTTTAGCTGCCTATTTGTACAGCCTGAGAATGTACCCTCTGAGATAGAAACCTGTAAAATTTAAATCTATTTGCAGAATAGTTTTGCTTTCAGTTACTTTCTCATCTGACTCAAGCATTCCCCAATGCATTTTGTAAATTCTCTGCGATTAAGAAATTGCTTCACATTGCCAGCAAAACATAGGCAACTCTGAAGGGGGACGTGGCATGTGTTTAAGTGTGCACAGTAACATGGCACAATAGCTCGAGACGGGAAATGAGGATGAAGGATGTGTCCATTTAAAATTGGGGGGCATTTCAGGCAGTCAGGATATGAAAACCAAGGTGATACTCTGAAATAAACACTGAATTATAAACCAGGAATTCCTGCCTCTGACGCATGGGGCAAATCAAATCCTTTGGGGGTGAGTCCACAAAAGGAATTAGGCGCCTCAATGCTGACAGACTAAGCCATTAATTTAGAGGCCACCACGTACTCTCAGCAGCTATTTGTAGGAGGAAGACTTGCTCTGGCAACTGATGTGAGGAAAGACCTGACAGTTGTGAATACTCAGTGGACAGAATTATTTCCATCATGTAGTGTAATGACTATGAAATTAGGGATCTCCTTGACCTTTCCCATTGGTTACTGTAGAGGACTCCTCCATCTGCATACTGCCTGTTGTGGCTCTCAGTGCTAGGTTTCTATCGTCTCCACTGTGTTCTGAATAGATAGCCTTCTTGAAGGAGTAGAAACACTGTCTAAAAGCTTCATGATGCCTTGCTCGCTGTTGATATAGTCAAGTGCTTTTTGGGAAAGGTTTTTGTTCTTGTGGGACTGAGGATGGGGGCCTAACTGTGGTAACTAGGTATCTACTAGTGAAGGATTTTCAGATCCGTTGAATGCCAGTGGTTCATAAGAATCCAAGTTTTATCAGTAAGTGCACAGTTACATGTCTTGCTGCTTACCAGTATTGCACTCTAGTCTGTAACTGTTAACCTAAATCTCCCACTGTCTTATCTCTGTTTTTTTAGCTGATGAAGATAATGCTAACGTCTCCCTAGGGAACTCTATTTATTAGTTCATTGTACAGTGCTCTAAGGAAGATGTTAGTATATTTAAAGTTTTTATATTGATCAGAAAAGACAGGAGAGGGCAGAGGGCTATTTATACTCATACTCTTTTTTTCTTTTTGGTTTTGTTGCCAACAGAGAATACAAGGGCATCCTGATGCTACTTAGAACAGTCATCTCGAACATCAGCTGGGAGAAGAAAAGAAGCCAAGATGGAAGATGTTGCAACTGTTTCAAATGCTCTGCAGCACTTATTTAGGAGTTTGCCAGGCTATTTTCAAAGTTTATTTCCTCAGGGGGAACAATAGAGATGTTCCTAAAGCATTTAATGGAAAAAATTACAAATAAAAATTCTCATAAGAAAGTGGCTCTGGAAAGCACTGGCCTAGGTTCCCATCTTTAATTTGTCCTGCTAATGCAATTTTGCTTTTTCTAGCCTCCAATTCATCATGCTCTGAGGAAATAAAGGGGGAAACTACATCTGAGGAAGTACATTTCTACAATGCAGTAACTACAGTGATGCTAGTAGAATGTAGAAATATCTACGCTTGCTTTAAACTAGCTAAATTGGTTATCAGTAACACTGCCCTGGCAGAACAGAGCTCAGAACAGCCTGGCCAGCCATGTATGTACTTTGAAATGATCTTGCATCTTGTGCTGAACTCCCTGTGCTGCAGCAGCTGGACTGCTACCAGTCTTGGAGCCAGCTAATTTATAGATCGCTTGGATGCTACACTGCAATGAGAGCCTAATGGAAGAGCAAGATCTGGGCTCCCTAAAGACTTGAACAATTGTTAAGAGATTCAGTACTTTACCAAGTGCTTCTGCCAGTAGAGGCACAAATATTCTTTATTCTTTGCTAAACTGCTTTTTCCTTCTGAAAGTTCTGATGCTTGTTGGCTAGTTCACTGTGATGATTCTTCAAGGAATGATTGCCAATCACAGTTATTTTGGATGATGCAAAATAGAGATCTTGAGCGAGTGGACACACCGTATGCAGGTCAGTGAGTTTGAACCTGAAAGTCCTTTATGTATAATGCTTATTCCTTTGATTTTTAGGAGAGATCTGAAGTTATGCTTGTGCCCAGTTTGTCCAGTATGGAACTCCATACCTATCCCTTTTCTCTATAGTATGATAAACCACTATCGTGGGTCCAGTTCTGGACCTGGATCTAACTTCTGAAGCCCGTGTTTATCTCAGTTGCATTAGTTTAACGGGAAGATGAAAAATACTGTCCCTAAGCCCTTAACCAGCTGGTCTCTGGCACTGCAATTGGTCCCCTTCTCTTACTGCAGATTAAATTACTACAAGATCTGGGCCACAGGTAAGGTTCTCATTTTAATTAGAAAATAGTGAAAGTGAGGACATGAATTTGTACATACATATATAGTTACTGCTTTAAGCATTGCACCAAAGACGCAAGACCAGTAAGAAATACAAAACGGTTTTATATTCTCATTCCAAACATTTAAATTTTCAAGCTCCAGTTACTGGCTAATATCTCTAATTTATTGTTCCCTATGCAAATGTTGTTGGTATCATAAGCCTTTCACAAACAACTGACTTCATAGCACGCTTCTGTTTACAGATGTTCATTCTAGCATCCCACAAGTGTCCATACAAATGTGTTACTATAGGGAATGTGAAAAGGTATTTTAATAAAGAAAACTCTGAATTGAACTTTGCACTGGATCTTACATGTTCACTTTAAAAATTGTATTACCACTTTTTATATGTTAATTCCTAAGACCAAGAGTGAATGATGGTGTTACCTTTCTAAATTGATACTTTCAGTGCTTTGTTAATGTTTTCTGGTAATCAGAGCCAAGGATACAGGTATTTGAAAGTCCCAACATCTGCTTTTCAATCTGAAAGTCCAGGCTACTGGTTTTTAGATAAACTTGCATGGATTTTACCCAACTTGTCATTTTTATGATAGTGCTTTCAGTAAGAATTCAAGATAGCCATAAAAAAAATCCTTTTGACAGAAGAACTAAGGAAAATTCTCAGGCCCTTTGTGGTATGCCTTTTCTGAGCAACTCTAACAGGGCCACATCCTGCTTGATCTAAGCATGTTCAGAAAGCGATTCGCCTATCCTAGTGCCTTTCTTGATTAACTTTATAGTAGTTTTACTCTTGCAGAGTGGAGGCTTTGCAGCTGAGATATGGAAATGCTTTAAATCAGAAAACTTCCTCCTTGCTGTCAGTTTTTTCATTTCCAGCAAACTAGCAACTACTTACTTTCTTGTCCAGCATGTGTATTTCTTTCTGACCTTTCGTGGAAAAATCAGTGCTGTCTGGTTCATGCTAGAAACTATGCGGTAAGGCCATGAAATGTGCAGCACAGCCTAATTTCTGTTACTCCTTCAGTGTCCTCTGTGCCTAGGGCGAGGACCTCGCACTCTTCTCCCGCTGCCACACCACTGTTCTGCCCGAGCGTCAAGCCGGTGCCGGTGCTGACCCCTGGTGGGGTCAATTTCTTCTACATCTGTGTGCATAGAGTGAATTGAGCTTCCTGACTTGTTCCAGCAGTGGTGTGGGCTCTTCATCTGCATCTCGGCCACTCTTAAAGGAGAGTTTTCAAAATCCTGTGTAAGCCTACCAACCACGACTCCTTTCTCTCTTGTAAAGGTTTATGAATTGTGAAATGCTGGGGACCACTTCTGGCAGAGTAAATATCCTGTTCATCAGTGGATGAATAAACCCCACCACTTATTTACTTTTCTGGGCATGTTATGTGCTTGTTCTAACTGCTTATTGTGAGCTTTGCTCAGTTCAAATTCTTAACGTTGCAATTCACCAGTAAGCTCTCTTGCATCATAAGCCCCCAGCTTTCGGGGGCAAGGGCAGTAATGCTGTCAGACTGAGTACAGCTGCTCTGTTGTGAGGAAGAGGACTCATACAAGGAAAGGAAAAAGAGTGAGAAAAACAGCTGAAAAAAATCACACCAATTAAACTCGAAATCAAATGGATGGATAACAAAGTATCAGCACAAATTTAAAATGCTGGCACATTTTGTTATTTAGAGTTTCAAGACCTTTCTGAATAGACTTTTGGAAGTAGAATAAGCATCACTTTTACAGTTATTGGGGAAGTAATAAGCAAGCTGTCATGTCTAAAGAATCACAAAGAACAGGGCTTATTGTCTTCATCCTCTGAAATGCTCTGCTCTAAATCACAGGTGCTCCCATTAAACAACAACAACAACAACAAAAAAAGTCTACCAATCATGAGAATGTGGTTTGCATGAGAAGTTTCAATTATTGCAAGGATTTATATTTATGCAGGTAATTTGTTTTTTTACCAGTCATAGGCATGTTGAGTGGGAAGGCTGAGAGAATTCTCCCCACTGCAAGAAATAATCACTGTAGTTAAGCTTTAAATTAAAGAGCAAAAGAAAACACGTTTTCCTCAGAGAGAGAGTCTGATGACAGGCAAACAGAATAACAGCATGAAACTGCAACACTTAGCACAAATCAGCAAAGGTGTAGGCAGCCCCTGCAAAGGCACCCCGAAAGGAATGGCAGAAGGGAGTGAGCAGGGCATGAGGAGAAAGCTGAAAAGATTGTGGAAGTTTTGGGAAGAGACAGCCCATCAGCTCAGGCGCCATAATGGCTCTATACTGTGTGCTGTTGGTGATGCTTGGGGATCGTGCTGCAGCAGAATCAGTACTGCAGAGGTTGGTTTGTCCAAACATTCATGTTTTTAAGAAGTCCTGTGACTCCTAGGAGAAGTAGAAAATACACCTGCTAAAAAAAGGCAGTTTTGCAGGTCGCAGCACCATTGATCCAGGAATACAATAGGTTCATTTCTGTTGTTGCTGTCAGTGTGTTAGTCCTGTGTGGGGACATGTAGTCATGAGGCACTGAGGAACCTATAATACACAGCTGCTGTAACAGACTATGATATTGCCACAGGGAGTATGTGTCTTCAGAAGAAAAATCAGATTATGCTCTTATTTATCTGGCACAATCCAAGCCATGTTCGCTGCTTGCAGTGTGACTGCTGCAATAGCCTGTTTCCACAAAGCACTTATCAACACTTGTGTGGGGAGAGCTTGGCTTTAAATTCTGTGGACCAGCTTTGTGATTATTCGTTTTTTAACTACACACAGAGCCAAGTCTCCACTGCAACTGAAAGTTTCTCTTTGAAAATCAATGAGAGTGCTACGAGGGCAGAAATGTCTTGCCTGTGAACTTCATATTGTTCAGAGCTGCTGAACTGACAACCCTGACTGACTTCTGTCTTCATGGAACTAATCAGTGACAAATGTCTGAACTCCCCTGTGGCCCTCCTCACCCACCAGGCTGTTCCCTAGCTTCCGAGCTAGCGCAGTCCCCAGCCAGCAGTAAGTTGTGGACGTGACGCCTCCCACATGGAATGACCACTTACCAGCCCCAGCCTTTCCCTAGGGGACTCTGCTCTGACTGGGAATAAGTGCTTCCAAGGCAGTGAAAATGAGAGCTGCTGGCCTGCCCTCAGGAGTGGAGGGGGGACAGAGAGGTTGACATCAATGGTGAAAAGATGAGGGTTTTGTCTGTTGATGAGGGCTACTGTGCATCCCTGTTTAATTAGACTCTTACATTAGACTATAAGAGTCTAATGGAAGAAAAAATTGTCATGTCTATTAAAATGTGTTCAGAGTGTAAGTTAATTACTGAAAATTACAGCCACCCAGGTTATTAAATTAGCATGAGACTGTCAATAGAAAATATAGATTGCTTTTGAATAATTTAAAATAACTTAGAGCATAGTAATAATGAAAATCTCACAGTGTCTCCATAATGTAAGACATAGTTTTGATTTTGTTACTGAGTTGTTTTTTACATTTTCATTTAAACTTCATGATCATTAAAGAAGCAGGAACTTTAAAGACCAAGATCTGCAAAAGTTGCTAAGAGGAAAAAGCTCAGAGGAGGCTGGAGATGAGCAGTGATGCAGCAGTGTATGGCACAGCTGAAATCAGGTAAAGCCAGGTGTCTAAATGCAGTCCTTGTGTGCAACATAATAGATCAAAACGACAGAGCAGTGCTAGCCTCTGATTGTGCCCAGATCACCCAGTCAGGTGTTCAGGACTAGATAGCTTATACTGCATCAATTACTTTGGCCATTAATAACAATATGTCTCACAGGCAAGGTGGGCCAGCCATGTCTGATACTCCTCTAACTCTCAGCACATGTGGCTGCCGCCACTTCACCTGTGGCCTCCTCCTGTTGCCTACCTGTGGCAATTTGCAGCACCCTGGCCTCCTGGAAATGCCTCTGCATATAGACAAAGAGAACAGGAGTTAGCTGCCTCCCTGGCTGCAATTTTCAAATAATTTCAGTGAACAGAGCTCAGCCCTGACTCAGAGTATTCCTCAGGGCTGGAGCTTTTTGGAAGAACAAATCTGTATGTACTTACAACATGGCCAGGCACTCTTGACAAACTGGTTTTGCCTGTGGGTGCTGAGCCTGTAATAGCCTCCAGACAAACTGCCCCCTTGGCTGGAAGTCTGAGACCTTAAGGGAGCAGAGAGGGGAAATATGCAGACTTAAGAAGGGAGATTCATGTTCCTCCCAGCAGCCTCGGGGACTGGTTGATCTGTACAGAAGGATGGTATGTTCAGCATGACTGAAAGTATTATCTGGCTCAGCCCCAAAACCTCGGAACATCCTGTATGCTGCTTAAATCCAGTTTAGTCATAGCTAGGGGGAGGCAATGCTGTCCTACTAGAAAACAGCCCTGATGCACACCTGTGCTTTGTCAAACAAGAAACACTGAAAGTTTTTCTTTAACTGTCTTTATTTCATTTTCCTTTTTTTTTTTTTTTTCCTCTTTTCTTGCTGAAGTTGATCTTTTCCCACTGACTTGATTTCTTTCTGACTGTTGGGGGTTGAATCACACAACGCTACATGCCTATCTGTATATTGATTGGGACTGTGGCAGGCAGACCTGATTAATGTCCTCTACAAGGGGAAAATGATAATTGATGTTTTTTAATTACAAGTTTCCTGCGTTATGGTCTAGTTTTTCAGCTCATAATCATTAGTAGTATAATAGAAACTTAGGTAAATTGCTGCCTTTTCCTTTTTGAACTAGATATAGGTCAGATTTTCATGTTTAGTGGTTATTAACTCTGACACACTAATTAGTGCACTGACTTGCTGACAAAGGTCACATCTGTGTTTTCTTCATTGCATACAAACATGGATAAGGCTGTGTACTCACACCAACTGATTCTCCTAATTGCTGTGCTTCTGGAGTCATTTCCACTAGAGCAGGTCACTAGTTTGACTTGGTAGATGCTTTACACCTACCTATACTTAAGTTAGTGAAGGGCAAAGGAGTGTTAGGAGACATTATGTCCGCAGCATGTCTGCTGTTCTGCACTTCATAAATCAAAGCAACCACACTTCATGCATCTCGACTTTTCAAGCTCTGTGCAACTGCTGTCAAAGGGATGAATTCGTTGCCTTTCCATGAGGAAATGAGTAGAGCTTTTATTCCTCTCTTTGACCAAAGCACTTAGATGGTTTTAGGTCCTGCAGATTGTTTCTAATAGCAGGCAAAATTGATCACTCACTACTTTGATACAGCCTTTTTATTTACAAAGAAAGTACAAAATTCTGTTTCCTTGAACAGAGGAGGTATCAGACAATAGGAGACAGCTTTTCTGCATGCAATTTCAATCTTTCCAGACAGCACTTTATCCAGAAGCATTCCACTAGCTTTTTTTTCTCAAGGTCGTTCTAGTAGAGTTTATCTGGTTCTGCCTGGTTTAGAGGGAAGACTGCTAATGTCACACCATAGCAACATAGCTGCTCCAAGCGCTGCCCTCCTCCCCACATCTTCAAAGCCCAACATTTCAGTCAGGAAAGACCTTCTATGGATTGGCTTCTCCCCTGGGCCTGCCATTCTGCCTTTTTCTTAGGGTGGCTGTTCCCACTTCAGCTGCCTGCTTCTGTAAGAGAGCTTGTTTGTTTCTTATACAAAAGAATATTTAATGAAAGTCTACATTAAACCTGTTGGGGTTAGTGAGCTTTTGCCTGAACCCTGTACCTGGATGGCGTTAGGGCTGGTTTGCATGTGTCTTTGAGTTAATGAAGAATAAGACCGTTGCACACACTGACAGAGATGGGGAGCAGGAAGATGTATTGGCATTGGGGCGAGATAAGATTGTCACTGCCCAACGAAGTTTTGCTAAATGCTCCCTTTGTCACTACAGGGAAATACCCTGTTGACCAATATGCATTGCTAGTACTGGGCTGAATTTCTCTGCATTCCTTGCCCTTCTCATCATATTTAACCTTGAATTTATTTGTAGAGAACTGCACAGCAAATCCTGTTTAAGACAGCAAGAAACAGAAAGCAAGCCTGGACATCATGTGTTTTCTTGCAGTATTGTCCTGGACAGTTTCCAATCCGTTAATAAATGAACATTGACATCTAAGCCATCGTCAGGGGAGGTTCAAGATCCATCTGAGTTCAGTAAGAGGTTCCTAAATAGCTGTAACAAGCCCATACTTCAAAAGAAATACATTTTACTATTTTTAAAACATGAGAATTTTGGAAGGCTTTGAATATCAATAATATCTCTGTCTAAATGCAGTATAAGGCAGCACTGACTAGTCATAGTGTCTTGTTCAAATTCAGAAGTTTTTCATATTCTGAGTTCTGGATTTGATGCTCTAAAGAGTTAACACATGACTGTGTATTGTTTACTTTTTTTTTTTTTTTTTTCCCCAGAGCAGACTGTGCATGTATTTATCAGACATTAGTTTGTCTCAATGGATTAATGTGACAAATACATTACATTGTCTATGAGCACTTGAAATTTTGACTCAGGGATACTAGTTGGATAGATTCCTGAGCAATGTGTAACTGAAAGATTTAATGATCCTCTGAATACCCTCCCTGAACAGCAGGGAACAGCTCTTATATGTGAAAAAAACAAGGTCACATGGAGCCATATGGAGTCACTGTGAAATTATTTGCATTAGATAGCAATAAAAGATGGGTGTGGAACATGTGCAGAAGGGTCAGGGCAGCTGGGCAGTTTTGGAGTGGCTGTGCACCAGGCCACTGAAATTACAAAGTGAAACTGAGTGGGGTATCCTCTGTACCTCACGTTAGACATCTGCCTTGACTGAGCTAAGAGGCTACCCTGCTCTCTGGTACTGTCACTGAGAGTCCTGTTCTGAACGGCCCTTTGGAGGACATTTATTGCCTGTAATACGTGGTGTAAGGAGCACAGGTTCCTCCTTTAGCCACCTGAGTGATTAGCACAGTGAGATGCTATTTAATATGCCTCTGTGCTGAAGTTCTCATCCTAAAGTGGTGTACAGGTATTATTGGAGAGAAGGCACTAAGAACATTTGGCTCTAGATGCTGGGTCCAAGTCTGTTAGAGAAGAGTCCAGGAGGGAGCTGTCACTAGTGTTTGGTTGTTTGTAGAGGGAGAAGTATTGAATCTTGGCTGTAGTTATTTTGAGTGAATGGGCAAGTACTGAATGTCAGTC
Source organism: Alectura lathami (assembly GCA_013399715.1). Classification (NCBI taxonomy): domain Eukaryota; kingdom Metazoa; phylum Chordata; class Aves; order Galliformes; family Megapodiidae; genus Alectura; species Alectura lathami. The sequence goes on along the minus strand of VXAV01009576.1, from coordinate 374,060 downwards.
ACGAGCAGTTCTTTAACATGGGAAAATATCAGTCCTGTGCTTGCTTTCAAAGCTGTGCTCATTTTTTCCACAGTGTAATTAAACATTTGTGTTCTCACTGTTCAAGCCCAGTCTCCTCAGCAGAGCCTTGCCCCATGTGAAATAAGACTTGATTCTTGCCCTGATTTTATTTCAAAATGCTGCATTGTCTGGCACAGACATTTGGATTTGTTCCACGATATGCTGATATGGGCCACAGTGATGGTGCTGCTCAGTTAAAGGTTGCTAATTACTGTTGCAGAGATTGTGATTCCTGACACCTTGGCAAAGATCATGTAAATAAAGGTTCTAGCAACATTCCGGTTTGAAATTGCACTGTTTAGATCTGCAAAACAGCCTAAGTTATATCGGCCTAATTAAAACAGTGCACATTTTGTTTACAACTTCAGAACACAAGGGATGTCCTGCCCAGGGCTCCATCTGTGCCAGTTCTCCATCTCAGCTGAAGAAACCAAAGTCTCATCAGTGTTTCATTCCTCTTTTTAACTAAGAATTCACTTCACGCTGCAGCTTTTGATTCCATGTGGCCAGGTATCCATTCAGCACTGGATCAGATGTTGATGCTCTCAGTGACATGTCACTATTTTCTTGGTTAGTGTTTGTTGATGTTTTGACCTCACATAAGCATGATCCAGGAACAATTCCCATTAAGTCTATTAATGCAAGTCTTTTCTCGAAGGGGATGCTCAGGAAGCCGTACCTGAATTATCTTTTAAAATAGATTATTTAAATTCTATTAAGCCCCTATGCAGATATTCTTATTGAGAATTAAGTTACATTAATTTGATTTAGTGTACTTCACTGAAACTGAAGAAAGCTAAATCAAATGAAGTCCAGTTTAACTCTGAGTAACAGCATTCAGGCAGGGTTCTAATGCAACTTCAGTAAACATATTGAAGTCGCACTTGTGATTAATTTGTATTAATTTTTCTGTCTTTTCCTGTGAAGACAAGGGACAATAAAATTGTCATGGATGACCTGACCACATGTTCTGCTGTATTCCCTAAATATTATGGACCTAGCTTTTCTTCAATATTGGACAAGTTGGTTTGGAGATCTGGATCTGAAGATTGCTGCTCATTTCTGTTTTATAGTCAATGCTCTTTTCTCTTTATTAATCATTTATATTAACTACATCAGTGTAGAACCTGAGCATCTGCTCAGGCAAGAGCAGAAAGGTACTTCTGGCTGGTGTTAAAGCTGTGCGTGTGGAAAAGTTGCTGTGTATTTGCACAGTTTAAATCTGTGACTTCAGCTGTTCTGTATCAGGAGCACTGCATTTCTTGGAGATTTAAAATAGGTGAACAATTTGTCAGCTAAAAGGTCAGGATGCTTGCTGTTTATTTTGTGCTTTGCTTTTCCTGATTGATAGAAAATTGTCTGTATCATCTATGTTACTGTCAAGGACTTCTGGTGTAATGCCTGTGCAGGCAGAATGTACAATAGTGCCATTGTATCCTCCATGCTTAATCCTTAATGCTCCAGCACTCAGCCAACAGATTCTAACTCACAAAGGTCTCTGCAGAGGGAGGGGTATTGACTTCTCCATCATGTGCAGATCAAATTTCAGCCTTTTAGAGTTTTGTGCAATTGCCAGGTACACTGAAATCCAGATACCAGCTCCTGCAACCTTCATGTGACTTTGGCAGCATGCACATAGCTATTCAGTGTAGGTCACAGACTCACCTCTTCCCCAGAGAAGGATGGCACCATAGAGAGGTGTGTGCCAGCCATTTTCCCTGCCTGGACCCAGTGTGAGGCATGACACTAGGCTGAGAAGCATCAAGAGTTTTGTGGGCCTGAGGGACACGAGTGCAAATTGTCACAGCATTCCAACTGTTCCACCTGGGCTGCATGGTAAATTGCCTTCCCTGGCAACAGGTTGGCCTATGGTGTCCCCTTGGCAGCACAGCTCTAGCTCTGCACAGCGTGCCGAGGTGGTTTTAGCCTGTTCTGTGAATCAGTTTGACCTGGCAGCCATAAGAGGCTGACGCTGTTGCCCTTCTACCAGTACATCAGCACACAAGCACTGAGGAAAGAGTGTATTTGTTCAGGAAGCTGATACTCCTCCGTACCCACGCTGAAGTCCAGTAGGAAGTGTTGCAAGTGCTTGGGCTGCTCCATGCACTGGGTGGGCAGGTGGCTTGCTTTTTTCTGAAGCTTCTCTCCTGTGTGTTTAATGGTGTACAGGTAATGAGCCAACAAAATAACAGCAAAGCTGTTCTCACACATGCACACAAAACTGTGTCACGATTCATGTGTGCAGGCAAAGCTGCTGCCTCGTTTGTTTTAAAGCTTCACAGCACAAAGTTGCAAGCAGGCCTGTCCTGTGGTTTCTGAGCCTTCCCCAGGAAATCTCACTGACAGCACTGAGAGCTTTGTGAAAACCTTGTGGAAACCCAGATCTCATGTAACGTTTTTTTTCTCACAAAAGTACAAGTTTAAACTGTCCTGAGCTGTGAAATTCTGGTGGGGACATTACAGAGGAATTAACAGTCTCACAGGAACTCCAGGAGAGAAATATTACTTCTTATTTTACTGCCTGCTCAAGCACTGCTTTTAAAAGGCATTTAAATGTCTCCTTCACATATTCTGAGAGATTAAAGTCATTATTTTCAAAAGCAGCTCCTGACTACAGATACCTATTTCTAGCGCCTGCAGGCCTGTTGTTTCTCAAAATGACTGCATATTTATATGTAGGATGCTGAAATATTAAAAACAAATAGGCATGACTTTATTCTCTTGTCTTTTTATAGGACGGATGGAAAATAAATTATCCAACAAAAGGATTTACTCTCACAACACAGAATGACTCAGAAAATCAGAGGCTCTTCCCTTCTGCATGTGACTGGGAAGTGCCCTCAGAAGAGGATTCCCAAGTGCCCAGATGCACCATGAGGCTCAGAGGCAGGTAGCAGCTCGCGTCTCCTTCTCCCTAGTGGCTGGCTCAGGCTGTATCCCTCTGCGAAAGAAGACTCTGCTGAGTGCTCAACTTCAGGTGCAAAATTTTTTCTTTTGATGTGAGGCCTTCTAGGGTCTAAGTTAGCTGCAAACAGAGGGTAGAAAAAGCTTCAGTGAATTGCTTGTAGTTTAACACAGCTGAAAACAAGCCATCAGTCACAGTTTCAGCCATAGTTTCTGTTCCTGCAGGAAAAAAACTCCTATTAAGAAAACAACTGTTATCTTCAGACCAAGGAAACACTAGTATGATCTCTGTATAAGGATTCAAAGGTCAGCCTATTTACTATGAGAGCTATAAAAAGAAACCTATCCTAGATGATTGAATACACTTCTACATATATTTAAAACATATTTTTAACTTAAAAAATGACTGCAAAGTAATGGAGTGACGATCACACATACAGTCTTCTGTTGGGTCCCTTCAGCTCAGGCAAGCTTAAGTCCGCTGAGCATACAGCTAGGCCATCCCACCGCTCGAAGGATCCGCCCTCTCTGTTTGGTGAGCTCAGCTCTCTCCACACTCCAGCAGATTTTGCTGGGTGCTGACTACTCTTGGTCACCTCTGATTTTAGAGTTGTATGCAGGAATCACATCTGTAAAAAGAGCTACTAAAAGCCCTAAAGAACCCAAAGATGGCTGGTGATTATTCACTTCCACATACTTTGAGTTTTCCATGAAATGTAAAAAACAAACAAACAAACAAAAAAACTAGCATGAGTATTACCTGCACCTACTTTGGAATTAGACTGCAAAACCTACTGCCTACCATGTGCATATTGCCTAGTATAATAGGAACCAAACCTTGACTGACACACAGCTGTAGGTAAGACAGTAAACCATTTTAAAAATAATATGGTATGTTTAACTTCTTGCATTAGCTACTTTGAAGAATTTTGAATTCTGCTCACATATGCCACTGCATGTTGGCTAGAAAATAAAGTAACTCCATTACCACGTAAAGTGTCATGAAGTTGAACACTGGTATAGAATAAAGAGCTTCTGAAAGATCTTATAGGATTTTTCATGTTAATTGTTAAAGTGAGAACTCATACAGCCAAATTAATCCACAGAGTAGCTAAAGAAACCTGGGTAGCTAAGGCCAACATAAATCTGACCAAGTGCAGATGTTGTAATCTCATTATTACCCATTTTCAAAAGCAAGAGCAATGATGTAAAGGGTAAAAGCAGTGGTAAGGTTGTAATATTTTATTGCATGAGACCATTACGAGAACAAAAACCTTTTGGCAAGAGGGAATTATTATTATTATTATTATTTTCCCCAGTCTCCTGCAAACTGGGAAATGAGCAGTGTAAATAAAATGTCCTCTGACACGGTATGTTTCCTAGGGTAACTGCCCAGTTGTTTGGGTAACAGATAATTTCTGGCCATTTGCATAATGTTTTGATACCAAACTACTTTATCTTGTCTGCTTGCGTACATTGCCTGCAGGCAGCAGCTGCTCCTATGAAATGATGTAGTTGGAGATTACTGCGGTAAAAATTTACCCACAAAACCAATACAAATAGTTCACAAGAAAAACCCGAACTAAATTCAACATTCTCCAGAAGGCTGCTTATAAACCCGGTCAGCACAGGAATGAGCAACAGGAATCAAAAGGTTTATCTCAAAGCCAGCAGGAGGAAGCACGGCCCATGCTGGCGCCGTGAGAGCAGCGCGGCTGCTCCAAGGCTTTAGCTCCTTGGCGTTGCTCGGCGCGTTGCTCGCAAACCCAGCCTCCTCTTCATCGAGGCACTTGTTATTTAGAGATGTTTTCCAAGTGACTGGCGGAGGAAACAATTTTACAGTCCCTGCGTTGGTCATCAACTGTTTCCCCTGAGTGCCTCCTGGTTTTAGGGAGGTGTTTGCCTGTGTCATCGCACACCGGCTGACCGAAACTTCAGGAGCGGGCTGCCCGCCCTGGGCCGAGGGCCGATCCCTCCCGCACGGCGACAGCCCAGCCCAGCCCCGCCGGCTGCCCCCTCCGGAACCCCCTCGCGGCGCAGACCCG
>VXAV01009576.1:350177-361106 GCA_013399715.1 Alectura lathami | reverse complement strand
TTATTTTATTTTGAGACTCTTCACATGACAAATCATCTTTCTAATTTTGTTACCAGTACTTACATTTTGAGAGAGGAAAAACAGAGTAGGAAGGATCTTCTCATGTTTTTGTTGTGTAGGGGTGCGAACAAAAGGGCTTTGAGGTACGTGAAGACGTCAGTTTGTCATCACAGCATACTGATTTTTTTTTTCCTTATGACAAATACAGTGTCCTTATATCAGCTTTTCTATAATATGAGCCTGTTAACTCAGATTACTTGCAAAGTTGTTTTTCTTTCATGCATCTATCTGCCATAGTTTCTTAGCAATTAAGATTAAAAAAACATTTTGTGGGAGGTGCTCATCATTTTCTGACTCAGTTGATTTCAATAAGAATCAAGCCTGTAAAGCAGCTGTTGAAGTCAGGCAATCTGTAATTGACCTATAATATGTTGCAATTAAAATGTATCACAGCTTTTGGAAATACAAATTACCCCAATCATGCTTTGAGGAAGAAAAAAAAAAAGCTGAATGTATTAAACTGATCCATTAACTATTGCTCTGTTACGTACCTAATACAAGAAATGAAGGGGAATGCAAATCATGCTAGTGGCTTTTATTGTAGTGTCCTGGTTTTGGCAGAGATCTCTTTCATGTTCTAGAGAACAAAGTCCAGAGAAGATTCTTGCCAACTTCTGTCAATTAGTTAGGTTATACCTTGAAACTTCTAGAGTTATAAATACTGTGTGAAAAAATAGGAAAACAGGTATTTAAATGAGAACACAAATGTGAATGCTTTTGCCAGATGCTTGCTGCTTCTTTTGCTTGAAATACTTCTGTGGCAGTTGTCAAATATCTGAGTGGCTAGGAATTTTGTGTTTGCTTCAGACCTGTGCACTTGAGGGTGTTTTATTTGTCTGTCTCTTATAGTTTGGTATTTTTAATAGTAAAATGGATAAATTACTCTTCACTGCAAAATTAATCTTTGAGAAACTATACTGGACAGCATATGACAGTGGCATGGCTTTACAAGCTTTTTGACAAGGTGAATAAAAATGAAGGTCCCATATGCCTTAATAGTGCAGCTGGGAAGCTGGAAAGCCTGGGCTGTGTGTCCTAATGCTTTTAGTGGAGCCTCACTTGGTGTCTGCTCATCAAGATTTGACTGTTTCTGTGTTGTGTTTGGTGTGTTTGTTTGTTTGTTTGTTTTTAAATATCAAAAACTTTGTCTTCCATATGGGGCCTGCTAGGGGTCATCTAGGTTCCATTTCAGTTTTTTAATATTCTTGGGAAATTTCACTATCTTGGATGTTTTCCTACTCTCCTCACTTGGCTCTGTGTCTTCCAGCTGGAATGCTCCAGTGCTGCTGAACTCTGCATTTTAGTTCCTAGGTATTTGGACTGAACATAAATGTGAATGAAATGAAATGAATATTGCCCTAGGCAGAGAGATGCCTGGTGCTCACCAGTTATGCGCAGCGTGTGACACTTTGTTTTCCTGCTTTTCTTCAGAGTTAACTTTACATTATGTTAACCTTCTATGCATCTTTCTCTGAATTAGAAGTTAAAAGAATTTAAAGCATGGAAGCTGTTATTGGTAGCTTATGATTTCTGCATACTTGTTGCTAGAATGGGATGGGCTACGTGGTCCTTCAGCTGGTTCAGTAAGTTAGGTGATTCTGTATGATCTTGTTCGAAGCACTGTGTGAATGCTAATCTTCAGTGAGGTAAGTTAACTTTTTTCTCACTCCCCTTACAATCTTAAAACTCAAAACAACTTGAAGGTCAAGTCCTTCAGTGAAGTCTGGAAATCTAGTCCATAAACCATTCCCTTCCCAAATTAGATCACAAAGAACTTTTTTTGGTCATGTGGTGCTAATTTGTTAGTTGCCTTTGCAGTTTCCAGGTAGCATGAATTGCTGCTAACACCTTCCTTCATGAGTTTGTCATCAAATCCAGTGGCAGGCAGGGCTACTCAGTGAATGGCAGAGTTATTTGCAAGACTGCCTCTCTTAGCTGAAATACCTGAAGCAGTAGGAACAGCTTGAAAAATGAAAGCCTTGCAGAACAGACTTTTGGGCTGAATTACTGTTCAACTACTTTTGTCCCACCACTTCTCAAACGCTGAAAATGTGCAGCTCTGAAAAGACGTAATGTTAAGATGTGCTGTTTAGTGACCTTTTCCTGAAGTTTTCTGTCCTCTGGACCCTCTGGGGATTACATTTTCAGACTTCTGAGAAAATCTGTTCTGTGCTGTCTGGAATGCTTTCTTTTGCATTTATCAAAGACACTTTTTGCTTCCCTTTGGTGGGAGAGACAGAAGGAAGTAAGCTTGTCTAATCAAGAACCCCTCTATCGACAGTCCTCTATTTAAGGGGTATAGCTTGCTATGTATTTTTGAGTGCCTTAGGTTAATTAACTTTCTTATGTTGAGTACAACTACCTTTGTATGTGTGAATACTTGATTTGTATGGTTCTAAGGTAGATGCAGCCCTCCTCCTTCCCATGGAACATTTAAGCTTTCTGAAAGAAACCTTACATTGCTTACTTGTTCTTGTTTACTTTTTTTGCCAACTGCCTGGGGATTTGCTCTCCAAAAGTTGAAAAAAATACCACCAGAGCTAGAGGATGAGAGATCAGAAAGCGGATAATCCTCAGCTAATGACTGCATTGTGCCTGGGGCATGCCAAGGTCCTGGGCATGTGAAGGCATCTGCATTTCTTTTGAGGGGAAGAGGGAAGCAGTGAGGAAATATGAGAAGATGACACTACACAAAATAAAAGATCTTTCAGGAGATGCAGCCTAAAAAGATGTAAATTTGTTTGGTTTGATATAATATGCAATATGATTTTTTTGTTAGTGAAATGAATGTAAATGTAAAGCAGTTCTTGAGGCTCACTTGGTACCTGTATGCAACTTTATCTGTTGATATGCATTTGAATTGTTGGGAAAAAGGAGTCTAACACAATTCTGATAAGTCCTTTGTATTTCAGGATTGAGGGCAGTCTGTTTTTCTTGTTCTGGAAACATGCTTTTCTGTAGGTCATTTAGTCAAAATTTCCCCTGAAGTTTTTTATGGTGACCTTTAATTTAATCAGTGATGTGGACAGCATTTTCAACTCTGGACTCATCCAAAGAGGTTTTAGATAATCTTTCATCAGATTAATGAGGAGTTTTTTCTTTTTTTTTTTTTTTCTTTCTGCCCACTGAGATAAGGAGAGAGTTAGTGCTGCGTAGATTAGTATTATCCTTCACCATTTGCCCTCTCAATAAGATGTAATTTTTGTGTGTGTGTGTGTAGATCTTTTTGAAGTTTGGCATCTTTAATAATGAAACAAATTTTCTGTAAAGGTATGGAGCTTCTGCAGCAGCAGGTAATTCTGATCTCTTCTCTCCTCCCTTTCAGAACAGAATAAATGCAGCAGCTGTCTGTTTATTGCTCAGGATTGCTAAGGGACCAGTGGATTACTTTGCTTCCCTTCAGTTTGTCAGGGTGGGTGAGGAGAGTGCTTCAGCCAGGTGGTGTAACGGCTCTGGAAGAGCAAAGGGAGCTGAAACAACTGCTCTCCTAGGTGGGAAACGCAGGCTGTGGGCTGTGCCAGGGGCTGGCCCCTCTGTCTGTGTATATGCTTTGCTTTCCATGCGTTTATTTCTAAATCCCCTACTGCAGGAGCTTTAGAATAAAGAAGTTTTGGATGAAGAAGATGCTACATGTTGCTTGCAGTTATGAATGATAAAGAAGCCGGAATAAAGTAGTTCATAGGAGGAGACTGTGAGTGGAGAAAGTATGATGTGCTAGAGTTTTTATTTGTTCTTTGTGCAAACTGGGAACACACTCATCAGTGAGGTTACACTCCATTGCAATTTGAATCTACTGCAAGGAGCAGGACAGTGTCTTACTGGAAGTGTGAGGAATCTGTTTAAAAATCTGTTTACTAGCTGGCTGTATAGTTACAGCAGCTTCCAGGTCCTACAGCAGTTCTTTTCACGGTGCCTGCCTAACACGTGTGACTCTGGCTGGTGCCTCGCCAGAAGCGCTGTTACTGGTCAGATGTTGAAGCTGTACTTACTGGAATGTGTTCTTCAGGTTCCAGTGCATGTCTCCCTTGAATGTCTCTGAATGAGTGTGGGAGGGCTGTTCATTTTTTGCACAAATAAAATATTTAAGGAAGGATAATGCTTGTTTATCTCATTGAAGTGTTCGATATTTATCGGTGAATGTAACGAAGGAGCTCTGGGAGAGCTGTGCCTGAAGAAGCAGGTTCCAGGCTCAGTGTGTTGCGAACACCACAGTCACTGCTTCCTCCAGAGAAGCAGTTCTGTTGCAAAATAGTATTGGACCTGTAGCAATTCCTTCTCGCCTTGGTGCTGGCAGACTTCAGCTCCCAGCTCTGGGGACACGGGGGCACCTTGCTAACTACCAGAGGCGTGTTTTCCCAGCTAGCTTTCTGTCTCGTGCTCTGGCAGACTTGCTGTTGCCCCTGTGCTTAAACTAGAGCTGATGTGCGTTGCTTTGGCCGCCTGGGCTGTGGCTTCTGCTGTTCACCAGTGCAGACGTTGTACTGTGAGCGCGACCCTGGAAGGGGCCCAGAGCCTCTGCAGTCCTGCAGCTGCAATTCATTCTGCTTACAGCAATCTCCTTCTGCTTCTGTGCTCTGTGTGTTCTTTTTAAGAAGAATTAGTGTTGCAAAAAGTGGCAAAATACAGTGACTGCTCCCCACCCACTAGTTACTGTTCTTCTGTAACTTATTGAGTGTTTTGTTTTGTGCTTGGGATTAACTTCTTTATTTCTCCTATTAGGAGAAGTGTTCAACTTCTTATAAATGTTTTTTCACTTCAGACTTAAGAAGAACGTTGAGCAGGAAGAGAGAAGTTATTTTTTTCTGGGTTTTTGGACAGCTTTTGACTGCTTGCTCTTTTGTTTGCCAGAGTTAAACTCTAGTGGAGCTTTATGAATTTCTTGGTGCAAGTGATGTGTCTTTGAAAGAGAATGGGAAAGAAAAATAAATAATCTTTTATTGGTGAAGGCAATAAACCAAACTAATGTGGTACCTGACCTTTCCTAGGTATTTGGGGAAAATGTTAAGATGGAATAGACTCACTTAGCTAACATGAAACCATTTTTCTCTAATAATTTTTGAAGCATTGTAGATTTGAGCATGTAGGAAGGGCCTTATTAGAATTGCCTGTCTTCAAAATTACTAAGACTTTAAAAAGACTACTTATTTGCCACTGCAATTTTTATTTGACCTTTCTGTCCTAGATCTTGGTGAACAACACATCTTGCATCTCTGGTAGATCTATAGTTCTCATTGAAAGTATTCTCACTGAGGGTACTTAATGAAAGTTCCTAAGCAATATTTTGAGTATTCCTGAATATACTTAAACTCTGATTATTTAACTTGGATTTTCCTAACCTTAAGTGCATTTGCACAAAAAGATAATCATTCCTTTCGTAAGGCTCTGAAAGAACTCCTAGAGGTATTTTAGCTATGTAACTAGCTTAGTTGTGATGTCCTGGTTGACCTCTGCTTCAGGCGTGCACTGTGAAAGATCTGTGTGTGTATGCTCTAGTATATAGAGGGTGGCACCATCATTTTTGGCTGTGTGAAGTATTTGCTTTGAGCCTAGTGTTGACTCCTGTTGAACACATGGGATTGTGTTCTTCTAATATTACTTGGTTGATGTCAAATTCCTCCTTTCTGTGCTTGTTGCAAGCCTGTCTTTCTCTATCTGTAACTCTAGATTTTCTACATAGAAGTTTTACCTCTCTTTGTTCATCTGTTTTTCCCTTCTATGTCTCAAATCCAGTTGCATGAACTTGAAAGGTGAAGCAGAACTTTCTTCTTGCTCCTGTTGGAAAGTGAGCTTTGAAGTATTAACTTCAGGCTGGGTAACTAGATCCCTGACGCGCACGTTTCACAGGGCGAGCATGTGATGGTAATTACCAACAGTTCTTGTGCACTTAATTTAAAAGTAATGACTAGTGGATGTTAAAGGAATAATAGGTGTTAACCGTGGAATACATTAACTCCTGGAATACATTAACTCCTGGTGGTTCCAGGGGCATTTCTTTCATAGTAGTAAGAAATCTGAATGGTGATTAGAAACGATGTTGAAATTACATTTTGTACCCTGTTTTGTCTCCTATAGTATAAATGTGTTCATTGAGATGAAATTTACATGGCCGATAATGTCCCGTGAGCTGTGATCTCTGCTTCAGTGAGATCATTCTGGACTAAATATATTGGAATTGACTTAATAGACAAAGGTGAAGTAGTGGTGTAAAATTATTGAAGGTGTAAACTTGTGATTTAAAACATTGCCTAAATCAAAACTGTAACCAATAGGATCACTGATACTTGTGCTGTGTTTTGAAGGACCTGAGGACTTCTAGCTCTTAACAGAAGGAATTTTGTGTGATGCTTAGAGTTTTCTGTTACTTATTTTAAATGAGTGTAAAGAATAGCAATAGACCTCCCATATCTCAGTGCTGGAAGAAAGATACTGGCAAAATCTCAAAGCAGCTGGGATCTGTAATTTCTAAGAGTGAATGTATGTCTTGGCTCAAGTTGTGCGGGTATTCCTGAAATGGGAAACATTTAGCATGCTCCTAGCCTGGTTTAGGACCAGTGGCCTGATGCATTAGAGTGGTCCTGTCGGTGTTAGTATAAGGTCTTCTGCGGCAGTTCTGTCACACTGGGTAGCTGTCTCAAACACATCACTTCTCCTTCCTGCCCAAATGGAGGGTAGATTTACAGTATGAATCATTTACCTGTCTTCAGTTTGACCCTTGAGAATGACTATTGATTAACCCCCCCCCAAAAAAAAATAGATCCCCCATCAGTCCTAAAGAACTGCTGCTTTTTCCCCAGCGCAGGAGGTGGTGGCTGGCCAAGAGGTTTGCCTCTGGAGGAGTGATGGCACAGACGGACTGTGGGTGAGAGCAGAGAGATAATAGTTGGAAACATCTTTCCCTTTGAACAGTGATGGCAGTCAGCATCAAGTCAAATTGTGGCATTACAAGCAATCAAATTAGTGGCTTCCTCAGCAGCAGTTAGGGCTTCTTCTGATGCAACTGATAGATAAAGGAAAAAAATACTGAAATGCTTTTTAATAATCTGTAGGACTTGTTCTTCACTCAGCAAGAAAGAAATTCTTGCTTCGTGTAAAGCACTTTTTTTCTGATCTACATTTAGCATCAGTGAGCCCCGAACATGCCAAGTTTTGAACCTTGCTGCAGATTTTCTGAAGGTGTTTCTGAGAGGGGGTGCCCTTTCCCCCGGTATAAGTGTTGCATTAAGTCATAGCAGTGTGACTGGAATTGTTGGCCTGTTGCAATACGTGTGAATTTAGTTACCCGGTTTGTGCTGCTTCTCCAACTGAACGATTACGAAAAGTGCTGAATTGCTCTACTGAATTTTCCTTCCTTAATTAGTAAATGTAGCTAAATTGAGCTGTGTATGGGGGTGGGTAAAATCAGCCTGGTGCGTGTGACTTTGATCTGTTCTTTTAGGTTGGTTCCTAGTTTGCTGCTTTGTGCATTGGTTGACTCAACTTCTAAATTGTTAGTGTGAAGTGCTTTGTTTTACCTATAAAGCTGTCAGTATAGCTGTATAAAGTAGGCACTTCAGTGTCTTTTGAGTATGAATGCTTATGACAGAAAGTCTCCTTTTGCTAATGTAAATATATGACTTTAACTCATGAGCTCTGAGAGGATACGCAAACAGAAGCCAGTCTCAACCTATTCTCAAGATCTGGAATAGAACTGGGTGTAGTTTATGTGTGGACTATAAAATGATAAAACTTCAAAATTCTAGGCTGAGGGTGCTCAACTGGAGACTAAACTGTGAGGATTTTTGGTGCAGTTCTGAAACAGAAACAGCCATAGTCCCTCTTGTGATGTAAAAGGTTTGAGTGGGAGTGAATCCTTTTGAAACTTTTTGTTTGGGTTTAATTTGATTTTATTTTCTAGAATATCACAGATTTTCTGAATTGGCTCGGTTTTTACTCATCTCTGTCTTGGATGTGAAATTGTCAAGTTAAACTAGGGCTAGGAGAAATTCAGTTAGTAATGATGTCACTGTTTAGTTTGTGAAAGGCCCCCCAGTGATCTGGAGGATGCTTGAAAGGCGAAAGGGCCTGATCCCCTTCGAAAGGGTTTGTAAAAGCATTGTTTGTTTCTGTGTTTTCAGGAAGGTAGTTGCTAAGAGTAGATCTGTAACAATATGCTCCCACCCTCAAGCTGAATTTAAATGTGCAATGCTGAAAGTAGCCCAAAAGAGTGAACAGTGTGGAAGTTTGTTTGCAGGGGCTGAAGGTACATTGCTCTTCCCCCATGCAAGATTTTTCCCCTTGACTTAGTTGCTGACTTGCGGTTCTTCTCTAAGGTAAGAACTGATAAAGTGTTGTTACTGCTAGCTTGGAAGTGCTTGGAAGTTTGATTTACAGGGTGAGAAAACATGTCCAGATGTGCTTTGTGAACAATGGGAGAGGGAGCAAGTGCTCAGATAAACAACCTAGATGCACCCTAGTTTGCAGACAGGATAAAAGCAGACTTAATTGGAACATCATTGTACAATATGTATGTATTCTGCGAATCTCCTAATTGCTGCTATCCTAATCAGCAGTGGACGTCCAATACTTTAGTCTTCTTTTGAATGTAATCTGCTTTGCGAGCCTTATCCTGCTTTCTGTGCGTGCATGGGCTGCCGACCCCCCATAGCTGTGGCTGCAGCCAGAGATGGGTATTGTAGGTTGAAACTTAGCCTTGCTCACTAGTAATGCAGAACTGAGTTTACTCAAGGAAGAGCTGTAAAATAAATTTCCACTACCATAGCCAGAAGTCGCATACTAGCAAAATTATTGCAAGAACTTTATTATTGCAGAACCCTTGAGTTTTCTTCTCCCTGCACTGTGGTCTGATCTTTGATGTGGGTGCTGGAAAAGCTGTAGCTTCTAAATGCCTTTGGCTGAATGGCTTCTGCTTACCAAATTGTTCATCTCTGTTAGCAGGATGGACATAGACAATACATTCTGGATGTGTCATACACAATGGTAAACACACAAGTTGTTAAGGTAAACAGGCCACTTGGACACCTACTAGCATCATAAGTACCTTCCCCTCCCTAGCTTCTGAAAAAACAACATGATATCGTGAAGCATAAGCTTGATTTCTTCAGATCTGTAATGCTTCTCATGTAGTAAATGAGTGAATGATTTGTATGTACTCTGTCTGTGCAAGGTAATCTGGCAGACTTGTTTTCTCAGTGATACTGAGTCGGTGTTTTCTGGGGCTAGCTGAACAAGTGTGGGTTTTTGTTTGTCTGCTGCAGGGAAGAGGATTTGTCAGTTCTGGAGAAAGCTGTGTGCTTTTAGGCAAAAGCACAGATTGCATGAGTGCTTGGCTCTTTCTATAGACATTCTCCACACCCTTCCACTCCCCAAGATCAAAAAGTAAAATACATGAATTTGATAATTTTTCTTCTTCCTGTCTTTGAATGGAAACTGTCAAAGCTGATTCTTGTGTCCTTTCTGTGACGTGCAAAATCCTAAAGTGAGCTGTGAAAGAGGGAGGTAAGAGACAAATACAGACGCCTTCCCTCATTAATAGGCATCCCAATTAGTCATTCCTGGCATAGGTATGAGCACGTTAGCATAGCAACACTTCTAAAAGGTGTCATAGCCTGAGTCGACCGAGCGCTGCCCAACACCTGCTGTCTCTCTGGTTCCTGTTTGTCAGAGGGTGAATCACAGTGCAGTGACAATGTGCTGTCATCCAGGTGGAAAACATCCTCAGCTACCGCACTGCAACGCAGCCTCTCTCAGTGGGAGAGGGCTGAACAAAACAGCCTTCTGCTTCTAGGCAGCATCCTGCACTGCTTGCTTGGCAGCAGTGTAGAAGTGCTGCCTGGAGGTGAGGATTATGGGCTGCTGTGACGGGTGTGCTGGCAGTGCAGGTCCTTCCTTAACACAGCGAGGGGAAGCAGCAGTAGTTGTGCATCTCTCTCATTCCACCCTGCAAAAGCGTCCAAAGTTTCAGCTTTTTTGGGGAAAGGACTTATTTTCTTAGCAGCCTCCCTCTTTTAAAAGTTAATGTTTGAATCGTTTGATGCCTCAGCATCTAAGACTTGCTCAGGACTGACTGCTGCTAAATAAAACTGATATGTTCTGTGTTTACAGTCAACAGCAAAAACTAAGAAGGCAGCAGGGGAGATGGACATAGTGTAGCTTTAAAAAGAAGGATCAATAGAAAACTACGTTTCTATAAGTATCGATGTAGTCTGTGAATGGTTGGTTTGGAATTGTGTCCCTTCAAACAGGGGCTGCTGGGTCCTTGGGCAGCAGTTCTCAACAGCTGGGAAAGGAAGTGAGGAATAATAAAAAGTGGAAGCAATGAGGGATGTTTTAGAGTACCAGCAAGAAGAAGCAAGGCTAAAAACTATTTATTTGCCCAAATGGAAATGGTCATTGCCGGAAACCAGTCCCCTCAACTGAAATACCGCTTGGGCCAGGTGCTGAAGGTGTTGGATATCACAAAGTTACCCCACTAAGGTCATGGGCTGAGGATGCCGAAGTCCAAGTTGGGTTATGTTAGTTCTCCGCTGCTCCCCTATTGATAGTATTGATTTAAGAACGTGTTTTTGTGAGACATAATTCATGGTATGGAAACATATTGAAGGTTGGGGAAATATTATCTAATCAAGAATTTCCTTCCTTCTTTTGATAACTAGTTAATCATGATGTGAAAAATAATCTTGTTCAGGAAGCAACAAAATCTTTTCCAGTTCATTTGCTGTATGCAGGTAAACTTTATCTGTTCTGGGTAATTAGCACTGCATTAGCACAGCATGGCAACTGGTGTTTAAACAAGGTGATTAACTGTACAGTGTAAACATAGTGTGCTAAAGATCCAAGCAAAAATGTGAATTTCTAGCTGATTTTAGAGTA
>VXAV01009576.1:337697-350168 GCA_013399715.1 Alectura lathami | reverse complement strand
CTTTTTTTTTTTTTTTTTTTTTGGGGGGGGGCAGTAATTATCCCTTTTTCTTTTCTTCCTAGAATCGTGATGTTAGATTAGTGCAGAACAGGCTGATGACAGTAGCATCTTGTGCAAATGCAAGTCTTTGTGTTGTTTTTTTTTTTTCGCCTTCCTTGGTCTTTCTTGCCTTCCTTGGTGTATAGTGTTGTAATGGCAGAATCACCTGGAAGATGCATGGCTATTATTTGTACTTTGAGATTTTGGTTTGCCAGTCTTGCAATTTCACAACTAGTGCAAAACATCACAGAAATGCGAGAGCTTATGTTCCAGAGTTAGGAAAATGGAAATAAAGTTGAATATATTTCTTCTCCAGTGTTTTTTTTTTTTTTTTAAACTCCCCTGAATAAATTTGAGTGCATATGTTTCAAAAAGAAATCTTCCGCCTGGAGTAAGTGGAATGGAACTGTGCCCTTAGGGAGAATGGGTTCTGTGTGCTGGTGGTTCCCAAGTGTACTAATCTAACAGGGAAATGGAAGACCAGGTTTCTTACAAACTAAGTCACCAGGTTATACATGTGACTGATAAATGCATATCCAATCTTCTGGATAGCTGACAGTTCTTGCCATCTGGGTAAGGAACTACTTGACCCACAGAAGTGGCAGGAAGGCTGACAGTCTTCTGAGTCTTCAGCGGGCCGGAGGTACAGCTCCATAAGTGATGGAGGAGAACAGTTCCGTGGTAAAAGCTGAAGCCAGAACCTGAGCCTGAGGCAAAATTTTGAAGGCAGCATGGAAGAAACTAGTCACAGTTTGGAGACATAAAATGGACAACAGTACTGAGTGGGAAGCTGTGACTGGGTAAGCTGGGTAGCAAAGATCTGCTATTTTAAAATGCTTTACCCAGCTCATTTTACTGACAGCTTAAAAAATGTTTACATGAACAGCTCCACTAGCAGGCATAAAGGGCCACACACAGCCTTTAGTAAAAAGGTGACGACAAACAGGTGGCACTGGCTTGCTGCATAATGCAGTCCTCATTGTTTGCAAAGGGCACATCTCTTTGCCACCATGTAATCATTCTTCTGCACTGCTGTTTAAACGTTAGCAAAGACCCCTCATTAATTGACCATGACGGTTTGATTACAGCATTTTAACAGTTCCTGAAAAATAATTTAGTTGCTAAAGTAGAAAACTTGCTGTCTTGGCAGTGAAGACAAAGTGCTGATTCACGGCCAGAAGTGCAGAGCTGATCGTGTAATTCCTGATCGATCTTTGTGTATGGTCACCAGTGCCTTGGTTTGAAGGTGTAATATTCCTCTCCGTGAAAATGTAGTCTAAGTCCGCTTTCATGGGTCAATGAAATGCTTTAAATGCTGTGCAGATATAACTGGTGTAAAAGGCAGGTATGTTAGCATGTCTATCACAGAAACAGCCTGTGTGCATGCACTGAGCTGATCAGAGATCAGTGTCTTCTAAAAGGATTGTTACTGTATCTGTGAGAAGAGCATTGCCCCTGCTCAATGCCCTTACACATTCTTACAGCAAAACTGCTGGCAGTGATAAATCCTTTGTCTCAGTATATGTTACCTCAGGTATATCTCAAAAGAGCTCTATCTGCTGAAGTCTGACTTGTGTTTTTGACAGCAGTTCGATACTGTGCATTGTTGAGGTGTTTGAATCTAATTCATCTTGTACTGGAGTTCTGCTAAACTTCTGCTAGGATGTGAAGGATATCTAGTCTTAAGTAGATAACTTAAAGTTATGTTCTGTCCAATTATGCTTTGTCTGCAAAACAAAAAACGTGGAAAGACAAAGACCACCTGAACACTTCCACGTTTCTGTCCTTGCTTTGAGTGTCCAGCTTTACTTAATTTAAGAAATATAAACCCTGCATTTAACATAGCTTTGAATTTTCTTTACAGACTCTGACACATCTCTGGGACCTGCAATGACAAGTCAGAACAGTAGCCATGCAGAGAAAACTGGTGAAATGTCCTCAAAGCAGTCAGCACCTAAAGTGCAGGTCCAACGATCTGTCTCCCGAGAAACCATCACTATTCATTTCTCTGCATTTGGGAAGGAGGAAGAAGAGGAGGAAGAGGAGTTTAAGGAATTTCTTGATGAGGAACTAGATGACCAAAGCATTGTAACAGCACTTGAAGCCAAGGAAGACCTCTGCTTTGAGCATACCGGCCATGATTTTTCTGGTCCAGCTACCTCGCTTAACGTGGCCAACTCTGCATCACTACTGTCCTCATCACCTGCAGTTCTGCCAACTGCAGACCCTGTAAAGCTGTTGGATTCTCCTTCCACATCCCATGTATTCGGTGCAGTGCCACTAGTCCTGTCTCCCTCATCACATTCGTGTCACACGTTTAGCTTATCAGGTGCATCACCACCTGTGGAACAGAAAGCCAACCTGTTGTCTTCCCCATCCTCGTCTCCTTCCAGATCGGTTGTCTGCTCTAGTGCACCATCCACAGTTTCTAGTTCCAAGCCTTTTAAGGGTTTAGTCAAGTCCCTTTCAACAGATGTGGAACCAAAAGAACCAACCCCACCGATGAGACACAGACAGTTAATGAAAACCTTAGTGAAATCTCTGTCTACAGACACTTCTAAACAAGAATCCGAAGCTGTGTCTTACAGACCACCGGACTCGAAACTGAACTTGCATCTGTTCAAACAGTTCACTCAACCTCGAGCTACAGGTGGTGATTCTAAAACTGCCCCCTCATCTCCACTAACATCTCCTTCTGACACTCGTTCCTTTTTTAAAGTACCTGAAATGGAGGCTAAAATTGAAGATACTAAAAGACGCCTTTCTGAAGTAATCTATGAGCCTTTTCAGCTGCTCAGTAAAATAATGGGTGAAGAAAGTAGTAGCCACAGGCCCAAAGCCTTATCTTCAAGTGCTTCAGAACTCTCAAACCTTTCCAGTTTGAATGGCCATTTGGAAAGCAATAACAACTACAGCATTAAGGAAGAAGAATGTGATTCTGAAGGGGACTTGTATGGAAGTAACTCTAACCTGAGTAAGAATGATCAGTTGAAAACAGCTGAGGAACATGCAAAAGAGACAGAGACCAGAAGCTCTCAGTCTGCAAGCACAAAGGACGTGAGTTCGAAAACTCCACTCGTACTTGAAAAATGTTCATTGTCTGCACTAGCAAGCAGAGAGGATGAGGAGTTTTGTGAACTTTATTCTGAAGACTTCTCCTTGATAGAGGATGAAATCAAAACTGATAAACCTACTGAAACTTTGCTCGATCTCGAGATAACTGATGAAAGTGGTACTATGCTCAGTAGTGAAGATGAAAATAATCTATATGCGCAACAGTCTGCGATACCAGTGAAAACTTTATACTTCTTAACGCTGTTAGTCTACGCTTACTTTATTATCCCTCTCCCTGGCTACTTAAGTGGACTCCTGTTTGGAATGGCCCTTGGATTTATGACAGCTGTCTGTGTGATTTGGCTGCTTACTCCACGTACTCATGAATATCTGAAATTGCATAAAAGTATGAAAAAGGAATGGAATACTGGAGCTCTAGACATCAAAGAACCTGAAATACTGAAGGTGAGGTCATGGCATTTTGTTTGCATGCATTACTTTGAGTCAAATCAGTAAACTGAATATTCTGAATTTGCAAGTGATCTGAATCGTCACTGGCTGATCTGAAATGATCCCTGTTCACTACTGAGGGCAAGTGATGTCGGGGTTTAGTGTGTGTAAATTAGTGCCTGCAGCTGCATCTTGGGAGGTGTATGCTGTTCCTGGGGTATTTTACTGCATCTGGACAGTAGTTTCTTTCTTGTTCACTCCAAGAAGATGCAAGAGCGTTGCATTCAAGTAAAGACTAGATTGTTGGAGAGCATATGGATTTTCCTCAAACATTAGCTGAATAGAATAGGAGGAGGAATGAGTAATGAAGGGGGCGTACTTGTGTGTTGTGATGTCTCTGGTTCTGTGTGACGATATCCTGGATATTGGACTGCATGATCTGGATTATATTTCAGCAGCATTGTGCTGAAATAGATTTCATTCAGCAGTGTGCTTGAGAGCTGGTTTTTAAATGAAGCTCTTGGAAAATTTCTTCTCCCTCCCCTCACCCTTCCCCACCACCATTTCTTGTTCAGATGCTGTGGGTCGCTTCTGCTTCTGTATGTCTGGCACATTGCTGTCTGTCCAGCTGTGATCTATACAACCACTCAGTCACGTTAGTAGCTTTGATCTTCCTTGCCCCATCCTGCGTCCCCTAATCTCCATGTCAGATGAATTAAAAATAGTGTTTTCATAATGGCAGAGTTCTGGACGGTATTAGTTTCTGATGTGCAACAGAACCATTTTGGGATGATAAGGGCACAACCTTTACTTGGTATTGTTTGCTTCTCAGAGTATTTTTGAGCGCTTTGAAACACTGAATCCATCCTGAACTTTCTGAGCGTACATCTCCAGTTGTGTAAGAACAGAAAGGTTGCTTTGACTGAAATTCATGTGGTGTTGGTTATATGCTGTAGAATCTATAGCTTGTTGTGTGTTAATGGCAAAGCTCTTTAAGAATCTTTAGGCAATTGAAAAGTTAGGAATGGGGTGTAAAAGCCAATTCTTGCTGAGTATAGGCAGAAATTGCGTGCCCAGCTATCGATGTTCGTTCTTTTTCTTGAATGATGTGAGCTGTGGTCTTTAACTGGTTGCGAATGCAGGCTGAATGCTCCTGTCTGCCCATGTGATGCACCCACTGCTTACAGGTACAAATCTTGACAAAATTTGTTTTGTCCTTGTTAACTGGGTGCTGAGATCCTGCATATAAATTTGCCTTGATACATGAAAGCTGGTAAAGATGCTGGTAATGGTTGTTGGCTACTGTTAATCTGCCTCTTTGAGATGTTAGTTGTTTTTCAGGAGCCTTTAATCTATGTTTTAATGCTCTTATTAAGGAGATGCATCTTAAGAGAATGGCTGTAGGCAAGAAATGCACATGCAGAGGAGTCTATGAATGTGGATTAATATTTTGTGTGACCTAATGAGTGCTTCTTGTGTTAGTTAACACACAAAGTAATTGTCTTTAATATGTAAAGACTATAAAAGGGCTTTTCAATCCTTCATGAGTTTAAAAAGCAGCTTGGTACTTGTATTGGAACAGTGTAGTATGATTTAGCAGATTGCAAGTTATTCCCCACTCATACAAATGCTTTCTATTAGCCTCAGTCAAAATGAGCGCTGGACAGTTTGGATCCTCTGCCAAATGGGAGAGAGATCTAATCTGTTACAAAACTCACATGAGGGTGTGAAAATCAAACTCCCTAAAGATGATATCTTTAGAACTTGTTGGTCTTGTATTCTGGCCTGAACAGCTTTCATGCCATTTTGATAAAAGCTGTAAGAAGGATCCCTTTATGGGGTTCTGGAAGCTGGGATTCTGCCAAACTGCTGTCGAGCTATTTTTGCACAAGCATGTGCTCCTTCTCTGCCGTGTAAATATTGTTCGAGAAGTTTGTGTTTTCCTTGAGTTTCAAGTTCTAGTGGAAAATTCCCCTCAGCAGTTGCCAAAATACCTGAATGCACACAGCCCCCTGCATCTTCAGTGCATGCTTTCTTGCCCTCTTATTCTCATAGCATTCAGTTCTCTAGGTTCCTTTTCCCTTTTGTTTTCCTTTGTCCACAGGTTGTTTTTTTCTTTTCTAACACATTGGGCTCTTCTAACTTTGCTATTGGTGTTTTCAAATGTGTGTTCCCTTGTGTTGTTCTGGCCGGTACAAAAGGTTTTAAGTAACAGCAAAAAATCAGTGATAAGTTTACCCTTTCCGTTAGGAAGAACTTTTATCAGAAGAAGGTGTTGGCAGTGCCTGCTGGAGAAGTGAAGCTGTACAGGAGGAGGAGGCTTTTTACCAGCACGCTGCTCCTGAGTACCACTCTGGGGAGTTCATGTTTGATAGAGGCCTCTGGCAGACAAATGCGTTTTTCAGTTAAGGTGATGGCTGCTTCTGCCCACCTTAAGCCTTCCCCCCTCCCCCCCATCTCCCAGTCTTTAGATTCTGTGTCAATAAAAGCTCAAAGCACTGTGTTCTTCCCCAGTTATTGAGCAAAATCCTCTTGTGGTATTGTAAAATAGTAATAAGAAGAGAGGTACTGACGCTGTTAGTATGATTCAAGTGATCAACAGTCTTTCAGAAATTTCTGAATTTCAGTGCTGGATCATTCAGTGATACTGTTTAATGATAACGGCTGCTAATCAATCTCTTAATATCACTAAGAAGCTGTGGAGGCAGTTACAATCCACAGCTGTGCTTGTGTTGTGAAGTTGGCTTCCTGATGCTTTTATTTATTTGGAAATACAGAAGTAATGATCTTTGTGTATTTATTTTTCCCCAGAGGGCTGGTAGCGGGTAGTGCTGCTGTGACAGAGGTGACATGGTGTGCTTGGAAAGCCAGGGTTTGTCTCAGCTGCCTAACAGTCAGGCTGTGCTTTTTGAGCAATGCCCATGACCTTTGCCATAAAAGCTGTGCCTCCTGGTGTTCCAACCAGATGCTTTTTTCAGGTTTGTTACCAAGCGGACGGGGAGGCACTTTCTCCTAGTTTCAGCTGTGAGCTCAGAGCTGACCTTTATAACTGGAGATCACAGGATCAGGGCGAATGGCAAGCAGCTGCACAGTAGCGTATGACTGTGGTCATTGTCCTCCCTGAATTACTAAATTTTTTATTTTAACAAATTCGTTGGTATGAAAAAACCCCTCATGCAGTCTCTCCCCTCCTACACAAGGAAATCCATTGTTGTTTCAGTAGTTTGGCAAAATTTATCTGTTGCTGGTTCATTACAGTAACATAACTTCTCTGTTTAGATGCATTGCAAAATGGTTTCCGTCAGTTGTGAATCTTTTCTTTCAGTTTGTTTTCGCAAAGAGAGAGGTGGAGGCGTTTCTGCTAAAACTGTTCCTAAAATAGGGGGATCTGGAGTGAATTGGGGCTTCTTGGATAACCTCGAAAATGTTCTTTGTCCCAAATGAAACAATTTACTGTACAAAAATGAAAAATGCTGAAAATGAGAAGGCAGATAGTGTAACTCCCTCCCTTAACACTGCTATAGGGGAAGAGTGTTCCTGCACGTGTTTTCAGGTTCCTTAACAGAGTGAAGAGTCATTACTGAGGAATTATTATTGGCATTCCACTCTAAGCCACGCAGTGTGTCTCTCTGTTACAAAATAACTCGAAATCTGATTGGAAAAAAGGAAAGAACACATCCTTAGAAATTAGGAAACTCAAAATCTGTGTTTAGGGAGGGCTGGCTCATAGTGCAGCGATACCTCTTTCATGCTGACTGGAGTACCTGGGCCTGGAGAGCTGTGTGTGTGGCAGTGACAGAGCTCCTCCTTTAGCTGCAAGTGGAAAGCGTGGGCAGGTGGAGAGGATCAGGAAAGCAGGTGGGAATTTCCAGGGCTCCCAAGTCCTGAAGCAGATGTGGGAATTTACACACTAAGGAGGCAGGGAATCCTCAAAAGTGCTGTTTAATTGTGTAGTGTTAGGAAATCTGTCAGAAAGGCTGGGGCTGGCACTGCCACCAAAAGAAGCTGGGTAGGGCAGGTGCTCGTGGATTTTTGGTTCTAGGTGCGGTGCTGCGGTGTCGGGCGTTGTTCATTGCTGCACCTCCTCTGCTGAGCTGAGTGCTGCCCTCACGATGCTCTGGCTGGTTCCGCCTCATGCAGGATGTTAAAGAAACTTTAAATGCATTCTCTTCTTCCTTTTTGGATACCCTGCATACACAGGGGTTTCCAGCCCTCCTTCCGAAAATAACGTTGTGGATTATTACGGTTACAAACGGTTGGTGTGGCGTGTGGCTAAGCTTCATATAAAGAATTCTCCTGCAGCCCTTCCTCTCTGTGCCCGTTTGCGTGCTCTTCAGCAGAACTTCACGGTGGGAGGGGGTGGTAAGATTTTAAGGCAGCCAACTTTTGTCTGTGTTGTCTGAGCTAGAAATAGCTCAGAGATCTGATCTGGGGGCAGGTGGGAGCCTCCCCAGAGCCCCGTGAGCCGTGTGGGTATTTTGGTTCTGCGCAGAGTGGACGGATGGTGCACAGTGGCTGTAGGCAGTCACTTGATGTCCTTGTGCTTCAGTAAGTCCAGCTGGAGTTCCTGGCTGAAAATTAATTGCTGTCTGCTCAAAGATGTCTTGACTTAATAATTTCTAGGAAGGAAATAGGATATGCTCAAACAAACATCAGCCCTGCTGTGCAGAACCTCGATGGTTTATAGAGAACTCTTCCTCATGCATTGTATTTGCTATATGGTCGTTGTGTATAACCCAGTGTAAGCAAACAGCCGCACACAAAGCTTCAGAGAGCATGTACTGACATTTCATTTAATAAAGAGGCTGTCAGCTTTGGAGCTGAGCAGAGATGAGTGATTTAATCTTTCCTGAACATAAAAAGAACGCTAATTGACCTAGGAGGTTTTTAGGTTTTACAGTGAAAATAGAACTAGATGTTGGAGTAAGTGAAAAATAGATGCCACTGTTACTATGGCATCTGAGAAAGGGTATGCAGTCTACTTTGAGAAATTATGTGGCACTGGAGCAAATAGCATTAAAATAAATCTTAGATTTCAGTGTGTGGGTGGAAACATTCAAGAAGTTAAAGTCTTGCAGTAATATCTGGGATGTTTTGCATGTAGTTAGAACTTTGTGGTTGTTTTGAAGATGACTAGATGTGCTCGTTCAGCTCCCTGCTCTCCCTCTGTGGAACTCACCCAGCTATTTCTAAAGGTGCTACTTCTCTTTGTGCTCTAGAGAACCTCCGTGGAAGTCTCTCTTCCGCTGTCTATTGACACTAATGAATATTGCTTCTGCAGAATTAAGGTTTTCATGTGCAGGTACATGTCATTACCAAAGTATGTTGTTCAGCAAGTTAAGAAGGAAAGTTTGTCTTCTATGAATGAGTGTTCTGGCTTGTGTTCTGCCTCATCTGTCATCTTGCGTTTTCTGTAAGCAGATGTTGGAGAAAAATAACGTCACCTCTCTGGTTAGAATCAGTACCTACAGCCTGGCTACAGCAGCATTTGCTCCTTTTGTTTTCTCTGGCTTTTTTTTTTTTTTTTTTTTTACCGCACAGAAATAAATGAAATTTAATCCACATGTATGCCTTGTATGTTGTAACTGCACAGTTACACAACACATTAAATGATGTCAAACAGTGATGGTGCATTAAAACAAACTCCACTGTGGTCCTTCATTGTTGGTGATGAAAATGTCAGCGCTGTCTGCAAGCAGACTGTTTGCTCTGCCATGATTGTTGGTGATTAAAATGTCAGTGCTCTGTGTAAGCAGACAGACTGCTCTGCAGCGTGTCCTTACCAGCTGGCTCATGGCTCTTCCCAGCAAGCCTGTGTCTGCAGATCTGCAGCATTTCATGAAGATGAGGTGAGAGAGCACTGAGCTGCTCACACTGAACGACTTTCTCAGAAGACCAGAGTGTGTGCTTGGGATGCAATCCTCATCTCGTGCTCTGTTAGTTGGGTGTTACCTCGTTTAGTGAATTTACTGCTTTGTTGTATTTATTTGTGCAGTGACATGAGTTTGGCAAAAACTTGGAAAATTACTTAGCCCTTTTAAACTTCTATGTACATGCCATACTTGGTTTTGCAGCAGCTTAAAAGCTTGTTAACAATTTTCTTTTCTAGGGATGGATGAATGAAATTTATAATTATGATCCAGAAACATACCATGCTACGTTGACTCATTCTGTCTATGTGCGACTTGAAGGAAGCACCTTAAGACTTTCAAAACCTAATAAAAACATTTCTAGAAGGGCTGTGTACAATGAGCCAAAGCCTGAAGTCACGTATGTCAGCCAGAAGATCTATGAACTTACAGAGAGCAAGGTGAGTGTGCCTTACTTGTATCTGATTTCAACAAAGAATACTTTGAAACTTTAGGTTTTTTTCATTGCTCTCTTTTCTTGTGCTACCATTGTGTAAACAAAACTGGTTTTGTAACTAACTTGCAGAAGATTGTGCTGGGGAGTCAGTTAAACCCCAGTGACCTGTATGTTTCACGTTCCTGTATGTGTGACTATAGAAACATAGAAGATAAAACTGAAAAATAAGTGAATTTAACTGTCTCATTTGTCGTTTAGATTTCCCTGGTTCCCAAGGGGCTGGCACGAAAACGAATTTGGAATAAGAAGTACCCTATTTGTATTGAACTTGCTAGACAGGATGACTTCATGGCTAAAACCCAGACAGATAAAGAGAATGCAGAAGAAAAGTTATCTGCTGAGAAAGTGGACTTGAACAATGAGGAGTCCAAGAAAGCTCAGGATGGAGCAAAGTACACTAGCCAAAAGGATCAAGTGCTTTATCTCTTCGGAAGGACAGGCAGGGAGAAGGAGGAGTGGTTCAGAAGGTTCCTTGTTGCATCCAAGCTCAAGTCTGAAGCAAAGAAGCCATCCAATTTATGTGGGTGCAAGCCAGGTATTCATATATATGTTTTTTTTTCCCCTGGTAAAATTGACTGCTGAAGGAAACAAACCAAAGTTGTTTTCGCAGTAATAGCAGCTGTGGAGATACAGTGATCTCAACAGACAAGTAATACCAAAGGCACTCTCCTGCTCCTTATCCTGGGCTCTGATTCCCTCCCCTTTCCCAGCAGCTGTTCTTTCACTCCAGGCTGTAAAGAATGAAGTGTTCTCTCATGGGTTAATGTCATTGCAGAACACATTTTTGCTTTTAAGTACAATGGACCTGTCCTAATATCTACCAAACCAACAAACATGTCAGGTAGTCTATGATAGTGATCAAATATTTGAAATATTAATTTTAAGCTATCCTCTGATATGACTTTAAATCTGAATTACTCATGCTTTTCTTCATCTTCTCTCTGAGAAGCTTTTAAAGGTTAACATCATTATTTCTGGCCTATGACTTCTTGAAATGCAAATGCAAAATTAATGGATAATTAGAATTCTAATAGATACATGCTTTGGATGTATTTTTAATTGTAACAGTCTATAATTAAACTTAAAAAAATAAATTAGTTATAGGTACATTTTAGTCACTTGACTTCTATTTTAGGCATTCCCCAGCAGAGCTGTTGGGAATTCTGCCATATGTTGTACGTATGTGTCTGTGTTTAAAGGTGATATTGATCAGTTGAGTTTTTCAGTCACGAGTCCTCCTAAGTGCTGAGTCATGCCTAAGATATTGACTGTTTTATGTTTGTGACCAGCTAAATACAGAGTTGTGGCATTTACTTTTACCCTTCAGAATGAGAAAGCACTGCTTTGGTCTTTTTTTTTTCAGAATAAATTAAATCTGCAAGCTAATTTTGTACCTTTAAGTGTTTGATCATACACTCTGCTATTTGGCTGTCAGATTCCTTTTCTGTTTAACAAGTATTTTTCCTTTTGATTTAGGGATCTTGCCAACACACACTAGAACTGATAGTCAGTCTGGAGCTCTTACGCACAGTCGTAGCAGCAGCAAGGGAAGCGCAGAAGAAATGGCATCCCAGCCTAAGCACAAGGATCTGGCTGGCAATGTGCGGCAGAAGATGCTTCTCGACTACAATATTTATATGGCAAAGTGTGTTCCACAGNGAAGAAGAGCCCATCAGGTAGTCCAGTCCTGAGTGCAGATAGCAGCCCTACAGCTGTGAAAAAGGTAATACTTTTTCCCCAAAAAAGATGCATCAGAGGTGGTGGTGTATTTTGTTAAGTACTTCATTTAAAATCAGTTGCGTAAGGGANGTTTGGGTTTTGCATGCTTGGCAGTTCCCATCTGAACAGTTTCTTTTTAATGTAACAACTACAAGTTTTTCTTCGATTCAGTTGGATCTATTATCTCCCAAGAATAGCTGTAATTTTTCTGGCTTGTACAGTGTCTTGTCCCAAATAGAATAGTTTGTGTACAGCTGAAAGCAATGTGGATGTTCTTCACTAGGAGGACACAGGTGTGTCCTATAATGCGTTGGTCTTATGTATTAATAGCTAATGCTTAAGGTTGTTTAAAAAATAATAATTGTATATTCTAAAGTAGATCACAGCAGAGTGAACAATATGGTTTCCTGAACCATATATGCAAACATTGGGAGGAAGAGTGTGTTTCCCTGTATTGTATTTGTTTATCTTCTATTTGTAATTTCTCAGAACTGTATTTAAGATTGGGCTTTGCTTTCCTCTTTTTTCTAAATAGCAAGAGTAGAATAGCTGATCTAAAGTCTTTTGGAAAGGGAGAGTGTCTCTGCCACTGACACACTGGTAACTGTGCCCACTCTGAGTCTATCTGCTTTTTCTGCCAGAGGCTGAAATACATACAGCTTTCTCATTCCTTTGCCAGAGTTGAATCCGTAGGTATGTAGGCTCATTTGCTCTGTTGCATGTCAGGATGATGACAAGCAGGCTCATGTCAGGCCAGCTGACATGGCTGAAAATCTGCTGTCTGTGTTTAGCTTGGTGTTCCCAGCTGACCTAGGGTGTAACACTGAACTTGCTGGTGTAAGT
>VXAV01009576.1:276947-317315 GCA_013399715.1 Alectura lathami | reverse complement strand
GCGAGGTGCCCCGCCGGCGCCTGGCCGGGCTTTGCCGAAAGTTAGCCGAGGGTGCCCGCAGGTCGGGGCACCGCCGGTGTTTGCGAAGCGGCCGTCGTCGGTGCCGTGTGCCTGCCTTGGCTGCGCGGCGGCGGCGGTCTTCGGTGTGTCGGCCCGGGCCGGCTGTGCAGCTGTGTACCTGCTTCTGTGCCTGCGTTGCTGTTACCTGTAACTCCGGACCTGAACATGTAGCAAATACAGTCCTTGAAATATAAAAGTACCGTTAATTTTCTGTAAAGTTACTGATGAACGTAGGATGAAGAAACTTTGGCAAGCTAGAACTCTGTAGGTGGATAGTAGAACTAGTGAGATGTTATATCTTGGTTCTGTCCCTTCACTTCGTTGCTGTATGCCATTTATCTGGTGGAGTCTTGTACCATGACCTTCTAAGTGCAGGGCCGTCTTTCCTTTCCGAAAGGAGCCCAAGTATGTTCATATCCAAACACAAATGATTAGCTACATGCCTGGGGCTGGTTGCTGAATCCCATCTTAGGGCAGACACTTTGATCATTCTGCTTCCAGAACAAAGGCAGCAATGTGCATTAAATGTACAAAAGGTTGGTTTGTATCCAAAGGAGGCTACAGCTCTGAATTCAGAGGTGAAAGGCAAAGTCTGCAAGTCACCACACTACAGAGCATCTTCAGAAATAACCAGTTTGGTCACAAGGTATTGCGTGGAGCAGGAAAAGCAGAGGCAACAGTGAAGCCAGTCCAAGGCTAGTGGAAGGCTGAGAAGATCCTTTGATGTAACCATTTCAAACAGTGTGCCTTACAATGAGTGCTGCCTATTACATACCAAACGAGATAGTATTCAAGAATTCAGTTCTGAAAGATGTTTTCCTCTGTAAATTCTCAGGATTGGGGACAATAAAGAAGGCCAGCTAGCGCTTACTGCTTCCATTGTATGAGTGTAACAGAGAAAAGTTGTAGGCTATGTTCTTTGATGGATTGTCTATTGTTACCTGGAAGTGCTGGTGTAATAAATGGGGTTATGGTTCTGGGTAAGCAAAGCTGGAGGCTTTGTTTTTCATCTAGGGTATAACAGCTCCACTCCCATTCTGTAAAAGTAAACACATTTAGTAACAGAGCTATGTAACATACTTGCTGTTGTTACTTGATTAGGAAACTGGAAAAAAAAAAAAAAGTCTGACAACAAAAATTACATTAAAGCTGTTAGTGCTAATGGCTCTAGCTTACAGTATTGGCAGGTTAGACTAGGAACATCTTTTTGCTTTCCACCTTTTCCTAGCTGAGGTTGTTCTGAGCATTAGTCCCCACCTTGACTTCGAAGCTGAGGTCTCTTCTGTCCTTCAGTCCCCTTTCATAATAAATTTTAATTTCTTTGGATTTAGTCTCAGTCATCTCACCTGTAATTAACACATTTCACTGGAAAGATCTGTTGATGTAACTTCAGTAATAAATACCTGTTAAAAAGGGCAGCATACAGTTCTTGGTAGTGAGGAAACGTGAGAAACATGAGATTGTCTGAAGATATGTGCAGGCTGTTTTCTATAAATTTCTTTTAAGGCTACAGATGATGTTTTGCTGCTGTGTATTTTCTTTGACTGATGAATATACTTGCATCCTGACTTTAATATAACTTGTGTTGTCATTAATGGCTTTCTTTCCCGTCTTTTCCATACAGTATGAAATCCCATCCCTCACTATTTAAGTGACAGAGTGCGTAGCTCTTGGAATTGCCCTGGCAGTATATGGGAACACATTATAAAAAGGTGACATCTCAGATGCAGCAATGAAAAATGCAGTAAGGCCATCAGGAAATAAGCAGTCACAATAAGGATTATACAGTACTGATGTACAGCTCGCTGTCACTTGGAAAAAAAATTGGGGGGGGGGCATGGGGTAATTACAATAGAAAGATTTACTCTTTCCCTATGTGTAGTGCTGCAGCTAGACATCCCAAATACTGCGCGTTTCTCTTAACGTGAGGTTGGTGTAATTCAAAAACAGCAAACCCTGGAATAGAACTGGCACTTGGAGCACGGGGCTGTTCCCTCCCGTGGGCCCGTGCTGTCCCGTGGTGTGGGCAGGCAGCACAGGCGGGCTGAGCTGGGCATGGGAAAACCCCAGCCGTACCCAGACATCCTCTCTTGTAATGTGTTCCTTATCTCATCCTGAGGTGTTTGGCCAGTGAGCTGAAAGCCGTGAAAAGCTGTGCGAGGCGGCAGAAGATTTTATTGAGGACATCTTAAAGAGCTGTGTTAGTTAACATTAATACGTTTTGTGTGGGTTGCAGATCTCCTTGACTGCTCAGTGAAATCATTAGTATGTTAGGGCTGTTTGTTTGTGGAGGAATACAAACTCATCTTGCACACCTAAAATTATCCCCGCCAGCTCTGTCTTGCAGTGACATAAATTCATATATTTATAGCTCCGTTCTGCTCATGGTGGTTGCTAGCGTTCTTGTGAAAATTGAACCAAGTCCCGCTTTTACAGAGTGGTTCTGGTCTCAACACGGAGCTGGGATCCAAGTGTAGAGCACCACTCAGAGTTCCATCAAGTCGGGACAGCTGGAAAGGACATCCCACAGTTTTCACTTTCCTCTTGTAGCACACCTGGGCGTGCTGATGAAAGGTCTCTGGAATTGGGTTGATGAGAAATAGCTAACAAAGACACGCTGGAATTCTATTTAAGATGGCAAGATCCATAGGTTTGATTTCACTTTCTGAAGAGGACAGCGGTTATTTTCTGGCAGCTTGCTTTCGGACATTAACTTTGTTGATAGTTATGCTGAAACCCTTCACCCATCAGTTCGCTGCGTTTACACGGTTTCTCCCTGGCATGGGTTTGTTACACCTGGTGCGTTTCAGCCTGTAGCCTCGCAGTGTTATTAGGGGAGAGCTGTCAAATCTGGGGGTGCTGAGGAAAATGCCAAGGGCCTGCAGCGTGTGCCAGGCTTTAAAAACATTCGGCTTTGCCTCCGTCCTGGTTTGTCCCTTGTGGTTCCAGTCGCATAAATTCCAGTATCCGCCTTTTCTCACGGTGCTGTTAACAATGAAGGTGTGTTTTAGTAATTTTTTAGTAAACTGCAAATGCACACCTTGATGTATATTAAACTAACTATGTACTGAGGAATGTAGAATTTTTTCTTGAGAGTATATGTTTTGTCAACTTTTTTGTTTGCTTGTTTGGTAAGCCAGACATTAATAAAGAAGTTACGAGAATTTAGATTATAGGTAGCAAGTCATCCATCGTTAGTCTTCCATGAGACCTGACAACTTAAGTTGGTGCATGTGTATTCCTGTTTAAGAGTCAGAAAAGAGAAAAAATGCTGCCTGGTCACACCCAGCACAGTGATTTGTTTGCTGGTGAGCACTGAACTGTTCCTATGAAATTAGTGGCACTTTTCGGAGCTGGTAGCACACCGCCGTCCATCCGCTGTCGGTAGGAAGCGTTCTCCTCTCTGCCTTACACATGAAGGCGCGTACCACCCGCAGCGCAGAGAGCATCTTTCTAGGTCACAGAACGGTGTCCGCAGGAGCTGAGTGGCCTGGTTTTCTGTCTGCCTGCTGTTACCCACAGACTGCAGCGGGATCTGAGCGTATTCAGTGACCTGCATTTCAAAAGTACTGCTTTTAAGGAGATAAATTAATAGAAGAAATTACTGCTCTGCTTTCTTCTCTCACAAAAAACAACAACAAAAAAAAAAAAACCACAAATAGGGCAGTGCTCTGCTAACCCTTAAAAGAAGTGTGATGGTGTGATGCTGCGGTGAAGGAAGATACCATCTGTGACACTGCGCTGTACCACGGGCACACAAACACACCCCGACTCGTTCTGCAGCTTTCGCTGCCCTTCGTTTGACTTCATGGCTCATTCCAAAGGGTTTTGAGTCGTTTTGTTACTTTAATTTCTAAAACATCATTTTATCTGAAGATGTTTGGAGTGAGGGGAAGACTCTTGTGCTAGGGTTAGCTGGTGTTTGTAGAGTAGTGCTCTTCTGTTCAGCCCCAAGCTTTAGGCTGTTAGGGGTTTTTAGCAGTCAGTGCTTTAGAACTTTTGTCCAAGTTTAACTCCACAAGTGCTTGAAAGTCATTAAAAAATATGTTTTGAATTAAACTCTTAAAAAAAAATCATTCTAAGGCAGTCTGTAGATAATCTCGAAATACTGTAAATCCTCCACTTAGCACCACTGTTGGGGTGGAAAATTTTTATGACTGCAGGTTGTCAAAGTAGCATAACTCTCACTGAATTCCGGGGAGGGTCTGTGTTCGGACAGACACTACTGCGATTTCAGATAAAATAAAAGAAGAGCCCAGACAGGTTTTCCTTCGGTCTTGTTTTCTCTGTTCCTTGAATCCAGCGCTTTTTGCTCCGCTGACTCATGTTCTGCCATATTCTTCTTGTATTCGGTTGTGTCTCCTCAGAGTAAAATGGCAATGTAAAATAATCTCGGGAATTTGCATTGCATCACAACGACTTAGGCACAGTAGCTGTGTGCACCAGTACTTAGAAGGAGTCTGTCCCAGGACTGAGATTGACATGTTTTCATCTGTGCTGGAGAATGCTCTGGTGCGCTTCACACAGAAATGAAAACACGTTTGGCTTTGTACATACAGATTTTTGTGATGTTCATAGCTTTTCATTAAGGTGCTAATTCCCGGCTCTTTAATTAATCAATTAATCAGTCAGTTACAAAGTTTTGTGCTAAAAATAATGTCCATTTGAGTATTTGCAACCTCGATGCTGCAGTGCAACAAAACTAACTGATAAAAGCAAGAGGAAGTTTTTATTCCCATGTCTGGGTGAAAC
The DNA here is from genome assembly GCA_013399715.1 of Alectura lathami. Taxonomy (NCBI): domain Eukaryota; kingdom Metazoa; phylum Chordata; class Aves; order Galliformes; family Megapodiidae; genus Alectura; species Alectura lathami. The sequence goes on along the minus strand of VXAV01009576.1, from coordinate 312,503 downwards.
GCAGGTAAATTGTTCCTTTTTGTGGCCTGTTTTATGCCATTTGAGTGAGTAAAACCTGTACAAACTTCCTGTTTCTTCAAGTGACTGCTGTAGATACGTGACAAAATAGATCAGCAGTACCGCGCTGAGACGCCTCCAAAGGCTGTCGAGCTGTTGTAGTTTCGTGACCTTGGTCATGGCTGAGAACTTGCTGGGTCGCCCTGGCTGCGGCACCGTTCAGGTGTTCGTCTTGTTTTCTGCTGAGACCCGCAGGGACAGCTTCTGAGCGCTGGTGTTCGTCCTGTCCTGCTCAGCTCGGTGGTGATCTCGTGGGCGGGTGCACACGAGCGTGCATGCCGCTGTGCCTGCAGAGCGCGCCGGGGGGCTCTGCGTGTTGAGTGCTCTGCCAGTCCCAAGCACCAGCGGTCTTGTCAGGTGTCAGTAGTCTGGGTGACAGCGTTGAGTGCTGATGTTGTGGTGGGACTTGGAGTGCTCACACCTAGCTCCATCGTTTTTATAACCTTGGTCCCACGACAAACAGCTGTTCAGGTTCCCAAGTGTCACATATTAAATCTGCAGAGCTACAGCCAGTGGCGTTCCACCTTCTGTACGCGGGTGAGATTTGCCATCTAACCGAAGTGGCTGTGATCTTTATTCTGCAGGCGCGTTTTTGTGGAGATGATGCACGCTGTGTTCTCAGCAGAAGGCAGGAAGTGGAAATGCTTCGGGGAGAATGTACTGGTTCTGTGAGATAAAAAACTTGTGCAGAGAGCAAAGTTTCTGCAAGTACCTCTGCAGTGAAAATATTTGTTGGGAATGAGAAAGCTGAAATTTGTTTGTCAAATGTCTGAGTAAAGAACGACTTATGAGATTTTTTCCAAGATGTTGTAGTTCATTGTGACTTCTTGTTTGAACTCCTGCAGATATGTAGTGAGGATCTCGAACAGCTGCCTTCTGTCTGGCGTCGGCCAACATCTGGCAGCTGGGGATCATGGCTAATTAATGCGGTTAACCTGGTGGGCACGACTTGTTGTTAATCAGAGCTGGAATATTCATTCAGTGCCTTTGGTTCTTGTTTTTTAGTTATGTTATTTCTCTACTTTGCACAACTGCTGTTGAGTTATGTCATTTATTACAAGGCTTCTTGGTCAACTGAAGAAATTAAATATATGTTACATGCTACCTACAGCAAAAGTATGGCAATAGTTTTGTGTGTTTGGGCATGACCTGTGTTAGTTTAAAAGCAAGGTAGCCTCTCGGCATTTTTGGGGATAGGATGGAAGGTGTTCCTTATCTATTATGAATCACTGTTAGCTAGAATTGTGTAGGGTTTTTTTGGTAAAATGCGTTGAGATCTTCAGGTGGAAATTAATACATGAGAGCAAAATGTTACCAAAGTGTTACTGCACAAAGGCTGATTTCAAATGGATTTTGAACACAGGCCATTCCTTCTGGTTTTCATCATAATACTTATCAATACTTTTGAAATTTTTCCTCTTCGTTAATTTCTTGAAACTAGAATGATTAGGAATGACTGCATGAACACTTCTAGGATATTGTTTAGGAATTTGGAAAGGCTGAAAATAAAGTCAAACAGTGTATGTTGTTAGAGTCACCCAAAGCAGACATAACTCCGTGGGGAGAACGGCCCAAGGAGCGGAGGATTTCCTAACGGTTGTTCCTGATGCTGGGCTCTGTTGTCTTCACACTTTAAGCTTCTCTTTCAGCTTCTCTGACTGGTAATTATTTTTAAAAATTTAAGTCATTTAAGACATTACTGATTCTGTAAAATGCACGCTTTCATTTCATGAACTGTGGTAGGTTAAGAGTTATATTTAACAGTGAAACTTTCTAAACATGGCAGGTGGCACGCAGATGAGCAGTGCAGATGCAGCGTATAAGTTATTTGAGCAATAACCGAGACTTGTAAATGGAAGTGGGTCGGTCTTAGGGTGCATGAGATCATCTTTAGGCAGGAAAAGTAAACATGAGACTAACATGTTTTTTCTGCTTTGTGTACTGAATCGCCTTGGACCCAGCTTCACTGATCCAGCAATGGCTACATAGCTCTGAGTGCTCGGTGTCTGTGCGATGTCCTGTTAATACAATGACGTGCAGTAGCCGGGCTCAGAAGCTGCTCGTGTTGTAGAAATACAGGCGCCGAACAGCGCTGCACCGAAACGTGCAAATGTGGAGTGGCATTTCCCCAGCGGCAGAGCGTTGAGAACGTCACGCTGGGGTCTGAGTCCTGTAGTGTCCTGCTTTCTAGGAGCCATGGGTGTGTGAGTAGACGTGGACTCACTTAAACAGTGCTGCCTAGCTCAGGACTGCATGAATCAGAGGCGTGGGGTACAACAGCACAACTAAGAGCCCTGACGGTCTGAATCTCCCCTAGCATTTGTGCTGCTTCAGTCCTAACTACTCAGTCCCTGCGCAGAGGCAGCCTGCATGCTCACAGCTCCGGCTTGTCCCTCAGTGGCCATCAGCCCTGTAGAATATGGGGCACCGCTCGGGGCTGGCTATCCACCTTCCACCCAGCCAGTGTCTTTTCATCTTTTGGGGCAAAGCATGTTCTGTTAACTTCGTAGTAGCATGGTTCTGACATTAAGCACTCTAACCTGCTTTGAAGTTCCTTATCCTAGCTATTTTCTTGCGTGATCTTTGTGTCATTTTTTTTCCTAGGTTAGTCCTATATCTCTGTTTTCTCCAAAGTCTGGCACAAGAAGACTTCGATACAAAGTTGTGGATAGGTTATTCACTTAGCATGTGTCTTTAGGGGCAGTTAACTGAGCAGTTAGCAGTTCCATAATGGACACAGGAAAAAACCCAAAGCAACCCGAATTCCGAAGGCCGAGATTGTCCAGGCCGTGACTATAAGGAAGGATGATGATCTAGACGATTTACTGTATGGTGGTTACGAGTAAACTCCGTAGTAGGTAAGGACATTCAGTGTATGTGTTTTTCTTTTCCAGAACTCCAGCTCAGTGACTGTGCCTGAAACGCTGCTCTTTGTTTCAACTCTTGATGGAAGTTTGCATGCTGTCAGCAAGCGGACGGGAGCAATCAAGTGGACTTTAAAAGAAGGTGAGCAGCTGTCCTGGCGCTCGCTACTCAGTGGTAGTGATAGATCATTCGCACTGTGGAAGAGATTGGTAAATTTTTTATTTTTTTTTTTTTTTTTACTCTTGCTCCAGACTCTGAATTAAGCAAGAGTCATGTTGATCTTCATTTTTTCACTTTCACATCTTTTTCCAGATTTGTGTGGTGTTTTTTTTTTTTTTGCCAAAATGTTTTAGCCGTAGTTGTATAATTGCCTGCGTAGGTATCACATTATATTGAGTGCCACGTGAGAATGCATAGAACAGAACGGATGTTGGATGGGAGTGTCAGCTGGTAGAACTGTTGGCAAAGAGTCTATGGGAGCCTGGTTGTATCTCTGGAGTATCCTGCCTTCACTGGTGCAGTGCATAAGGTACAAACCTCAGGTCTTTTTGTCTTTGATGGTGTCCAGGAACAGCATGGGTTTTTACATGAAAGAACTGCGCTTGTGTTCAGCAGTTTAACAGTGCTCAGTGACTGGAGGTGATTGTGTAATTTCAGATACCTGGTAGAGATAGCTCTTTCTATCTTCATGACAAATTCGATACTTAATACAGTATTAATTATTTATTAAGTATTAATACTTATTTTAGTGGGAATCTGATTAACTGTAGCAGAAGCGATAGCAGAACTTTCCCTTCACATCTGGTGACAAATGAGACAGCAGGTCAAATGGAAGGCAGTCGCAGTGTTTGCACCATCCTGCCCTCTGTGTTTAAACCTGATGTCAGCTTAGTAGGTGAGCTGAAGTGGTGGGAAATGAATTGTGCATATCTGCTGTCTGCAGTACAGACTAATTATTCTTATTTCTGAGGCCATTCATATTTGAGTACAGCTCTGCCAGACAGAAAGTTAACTTCATTAAAGAGCAAAGAGTGGTTTTGTAGCTCCTCATGAAGTAAAGAGGAGTGAGCAAATATTTATTAAAGGATCTTTGTTACTAACTGTGATTATATTTTCTCCCCACTCTCTCCCCTTTAAATTTAGATCTCTCCTTTCACCAAACAGGCCNCTCCTCTTACAAAAAAAAACGCAAAAAAAAAAAAAAAAAAAAAAAAAAAAAAAAAAAGAAGATTACCACCCTCCTCCTGTATTATTGCTGTGTAGGCTATTGCAGCGTTAAGACAAGCTTTCAATGGTTTTTGCTTGTCATGAAGCTGACATGAGCACACAGTACCTAGTCCTGTGCTAGAAGGATGTTGTAACTGGCATTTCTTTGCAGGCAGACTTAGTAAGTGACAGGAATATTTCTGAGAAAGAAAAGAAGGGACTTTTGTAATGAAAAAGATCTTGGGTTGAAGTGTGTTGCTCAAGGAACCTTTTCTTTAAAAAAAAAAAAATGTTGCGAAACTATTGGTTGTAGAGTAGAACAGCCAGACTGGATAATCTCGTTTTATAGGACTTCCTCTTCTCTTTGTAATTCTGCATGCTACCTACATAAGGTATGTTAAGCTGCTTTTTGCAAAGCATTTGTTGTCCATTAGTTTATTTCTGTGTAATAGATCATCACAAAAGGCTCAATGGGGAAAAAAACCCTAAAAACACGATAGTTCTCCTAGTTACAAGGTGCTTCATGAGTTAAGTTAGTTAAGTATACATGGAATAATTGGCTGAGGATATAAATTGAGAGAATTAATTTGTAATTGGAAGGTTTAAAATTATTTTTGCAAAACTGGATGTTTGGTGGTCACCCAGGCAGTGGGAAGCCCAAACAAAGATGTAACACTGTTGGAAACGAATAGCTCATGAAAATCCTTACCATCTTGCTTGTTAAATCCTTAGAGAGATTTAATAGTGCAAAATATTTCAGTGTTAATGTATAAACACAGTCTTTCTGTGTACTCTTCCTGTCAACAATAGGAGTGTGTTGTTACCTGGAATTGCCAGGTGGGAAGTTGCTTGCTGTGCAAGCAGAGTGCTTGCAGGTGCCATTTTACCCGGAATGTCAGACAAGGAGCCATGTGTTGTACAGTTCACGTGCTTAGGGAAGTTCTGGAGGTCACCTGGAGCGCTGCAGGGGCATTTGACAGCAGGAGATGGCTTTATCACTGCCCTTAAGCAGCCAAGTATTTAACAAAGGGCAATTCATGTGCATTTTATTTTGATTGGGAGAGAAACCAAGGTGGTGTTCTTTATCAGGCGGTACTTAAACAAACATGATGATCTTGCCATGTATGGTTTGTTTTAATTGAACACTGAAACTTATCTTAGGTATGCAGAGTAAATGAACCACTGGCTATCGCCACAATGATGTATTTGGGTTTCCTGCCTTTGTGTAGTGCTGCCAAGGGGGGCAGTCTGAATTCTTGTGCTCCCCATAAAGCAGGCAAAAAATTGGTTCTGTTGGTGGCAGGACTCACCGGTGGTTCAGAAATAACAGCGTATCCCCTGTGCTTGTGTGCAGAGAGACTGTGGACCTATTTGCGGAGGGTGCTTAACACCTTCATTTCGGTTGGCTTCTGTGGGTCATACACTGTGTCAGCTGTCAGGGCTTCTGGGTGGCTGTGCAGGTAACTCGTTCCCTGAGCTTTGGAAGACTGGAGTATGGCTGGAAAGCTTATAGAAAAAACCACACTCTTCCCCCTAATATTTTCTCCTGCCGTGGCCCCGGAAAAGCACGTCATATTGAAAGGCTTTCCAGGGTGCGGCACTCATTGAAGATCAGAGGACAAATGAGGCTCCAGATGCCAGCCCCATCAGTGAAAGGAGCTGTCACTTCTCAGTGGCAGTGTGGTGGGCTCCCACGCTGCCTGCACTTGCTGCTTAGCAGGAAACTCGGCATCCTCAGTAAGGTGACCTAGGTGAAATCTCCTCTTCCCCAAAATTGCTGGAAATGGAACTTCTCTTGTCACTTCATATAGACCTTTTTGGAAGGTAGAAGGGTGCAGCGTTTTAGGGTTGCTTTTAAGTGCAGGTGAGAAACCTGGCAGCAACAGAGGTGGTGACCAGAAACCTGTTGGCTAGGCAGAATCTGAGAATGTTTTCCGCTTTGTGTCAGACTTCATATTTACAATTCTGATTTCAGTGGGAGTTTTAAGAATGTGATTTTAAGACTGTTCTTTTCCCTTGCATCTTTTTAAAAATCATCTTGTACTTCTTCGTTAACTGAGGGGTGTAGGTGAATGAGCAGGATACTGAACTGTGAGATTTTACATAGGCAGTGTTTCGGACTATACTCTTGGACCAAGTATTTCTCTGTTCTTCTGTCAATCATTCTGAGTGCCCTTCTGTACTGCTCAAAGGGACCTCTTCATTCACCTGCTTCTTAAAAGCTTTTCCCTAAGAACTGGATCAAAGTAATTTATGAGAAGAACATAAAAATATATACACATTTGGGTCTAGGCTTAGAGCCAGCAGAAATCTTACTGTGAACTTCTCATAGCAGTCAAAAAATCTGTGGCCATCAGGAGCTGGTTTAAAAGGTTTGGGCTGGTGATACCTTACTTGACATAGTGAACATGTAAATTTTGAAGGGCCACTCTGAGATCTGCAGGTCCTGCTCTAATTAAAGTAGTTCGTCCCTGCTGTGAAGAAATGTCTTTGTGCATGGCTGTCAACCAGGAGCGGTTGTCAAAGGGCTCGCAGAACGGTTCTCTTTCCAGCAGATTTCAGAGGGTGGTGGGTTACTATCTCTAACCTCATTTTCTGTAATTGCAACAGCAAGCAAAGATGACACGATCTTAAATTGGCCCGTTAGCCCAAATCTGATGGCAGGGCCTCAGGTCAGGAAACCGTTTTTTCCAGCTCATTCCAGTGGGGCAGGAGCTTACTCACTCGCTATTTCAGCATCTCCCACTTCTCCTTTCAGTCGTTGGCTTTGTATGTTCTACCCAGGGGCACGCTACAGGGGTGGGAATGTGCAGCTCTGTCCTGTGCATTATAAAAGCCTGGTTCTTGGCGTGGTCAAAGGGCAGGTCTGACCTCTTACCGTGTGTTGTGAAATAGGGAAAGAAGGCAAAGGCTTTGTGTTTCGTGTTGCAGTTACAGTTTCAAAAATTGTATATATGGCTTTTTTCCATATGTGAATGCAAAATATGGTTAGAATTATTTCAGAATGATCTGAAATGTTTCATACACTTCTGCCCACCCACAAGCCAGTAATATAGGCACAAATATTTTCTGGTCCTAATGCAGCCAAAACTGTATAGGGCCATCTGCTTGCCCAGGTGAAAATGCGAAGTTCAGTGAAGCACAGCTGAGCCCAATGATTGCCTAAATTACTGGACAGACCTTCTGCTAACAGGTTTCTGAGAACTGCTTCACTTTTGAGCACAGTCTTAGAGTTCTAGAATAAATCTTTACGATTTAGAATCAGTCCTTTTCTTTCAGCCAAAGTTACTCTTCAATTCTTAAGAAGTTACAACTTTGAAGTTCCACAGTGACAAGAAAAAAGGTATCAGCTCTCTTAATAGTATTTTTATTCTCCTCATGCTCTTGAACTCCCTGTGCTTGGGGGTGCTAATTCGCTTTGCTACGTTCATTTGCTGTAGAGTGTCAGTGGCAGTAACTTTACAAATGTGTGTGCATGTTTACACGTGTGTTACCAGGCAGAAAGCTAAAGCTAGTGTGCACTGAACAGTAGGATGTTAATGTGGGAGTGGTTGACGTGCTCTCCCTTAGTGGAATCTGCAGGGAAGAAACAATTGGAAAACTTTGGGTATTTACGGGATGGTGGTTTGCTTTCAAAGTCATGGCTCTATACTCTCTATCTGTTTTGACAACTTCTTCTTAGTCTGGAAAGCTGAAAGCTTTTGGACAAGTGATACCAAAAGCTTTTTATAGGGCACTGTGAGAAATTTGGTTTTCCTCTTGTACAGGGAATGGAAGCCTAAGGGAGAGGCAGATTATTTCTGTCGCGTTTTCTCTGTAAAGTTTTTGTTCTGATGCGGAATGCTTACTGCTTTGTTCAGTGGTTGTTATCGTTGTTGATACTGGAGCAGGTCAGCCCTGGTAGAATGGCTTACCTAATTACAGGGAGCTGTTGTTCAGGGAGGTTTGGTAAGCTGGGTTGTGTGATTCCAGTCTCAGCACGTTAACACTTGAGTGCTGAGCTGCTGAGGAGGAGATAAGGCCTCAGACCTCTGACATCTGCAAGAACGTCTTCCACTTGACTCACCACGGAGCAGGAGGTGGCCTCAGCTCTGAGTCAGAATGTTTCTTCACTAGTCTGTATCGGGCGTATGAGAGCTATTACGAGACAGAAGTAAATTAAACTCACAAGATTCTTTTTAATCTCTGAGTGAATTCTTATTTCAAAACAAACTTTGAAATAAAATTGGAGTATGTCCCAGACCACATGAAAGTGAACGTGAGGAGTTCGTTGTCTGTCTTTGTAGTATCTTTGGAGATCTACAACCTGAGATCAAGAGAATGAAAGTGAGAAGAAAATGAGAAAATTTGCTTGGCCCCTGTAGCTACGATTGTGGAGAAATGTCTTTCCGCAGGTAGCCTTTCCAGGTGGATAGTGCTAGTTGTGTAAAGAAAATTTCTGTAACTTTAGAAAAAATACTCCTCCCTCTGTGTTCATTCCTTGTGTCCATTCCATTGTCTCTTCAATGGAAATGCATCAGGACTGCGTATTTGATACTAAATGCTTTCTCACAGGTCATACACAACAGGTACATATTGCAGGAAGCCATGGGAGCCAGTAAATACCGCAAAATTGTTCTGCTGCTTCACAGTAACGACTTAATCTGTTCCATCTACCACTGTATCATTGCTGCTAAATCAGATTTCAGTTACTGAGAAAACAAAAGCGTGTTTTTTGTTTTTTTTTTTCCTGCTGAAGCACTGTTCTTGATACTGAAGACATGATCCTAAAGAAAAAAAGTGTAAGGACTTCACATGAGCGTGATGCTTCTGTGAGGCACTCACTGAACAGCTTAGAACTTGTCGTAAGCCTTTCTGTCATGTATTTTGATATGGAAGAGTGTTGCAGAAAAACTCTCTACAGAAGCTGGAAAGACATTTAAGGGATTTCTACTATGATTAATTGAAGTGTAGGTTGCATTTGTTGGTGGAATTGTTATGAGTAATGTTCTTCCAGTGGCCTCCAGAAGTAGAAAGTTGGAGTAAAAAGCTTATTGCAAGTAAATTCTGTATGTATGTCTGTATTCTGTCACTAATCCTTTTTATTGAAAATAAATTTGAATGTTTCTAAGAGTATTTTGGACAAGAAGCTATCTTCTTTTGCTTTGCTTAGGCTGACTAGAGTGTGATTTTATAAAACGTCTGCATTGCTGTACTTCAGAAATGCATACCCGTCACAAGCGAGCTGTGCAGCTTTGTTAGCACCAGCTAACAGTGTGAGGAGATGCTGCCAGATGGGACGGCATTGCTGAAGGGCACTTGGTGACGACTGCTGTTGTCTAGCAATAGTCATCATCTCCACAGGCAACAGGTTATTTTTTACCAAGAGGGACACTCTGTGCCATCAGCTCATCGTGAGACCTGCGGAGTTTGTTTGGCGTTTACCTTCAGCAACATCTGTGGCATTTGCATTCGGTCTTCCCTTACCCGAGGCAGGTGCCACTTTCTGCTGATTTGTGATGCTGTTTCTTTCAGGGAAGTGGGAGGTTTTCACTTCCCACAAAGCACCTAAAAACTGCAGCCTGTGGTCTCTACCATGTCTTTGTTATTTTGGTTCATTCCAGCTGGACTCATGGCTGCTTGCTTTTGGTAGCTGAACCTCGCAGCTCAGCTCCAGAGTCTTCTCATGCCTTCTTCTTTCCTGCATTTCTTTAGCAGTGGAGCGATGATGTTCGTCACCGTTTGTGTTGCAGCAGGTATCCTAAAGCTCCTAAAGGCCGCCCTGATCAGTGCAGCTCCTCCAGCCTGCTGGCAGAGCAGGGCTTGGCCGGGCGGAGTGTGATGCAGTGCGGGGGGCAGAGCGCGGTCTCTCAGCAGTTCACGGGGTTGTTCCCAGCAGCGTGGTGTGTCTTGAGTAGTTTATTCTGACAGCTTTGAGGATGTCTGTAGAACGTTATTTTACACTTAAAAAGAAAAAAATACATGTACTTATGTTTTAAACAGAGCTGCCGTGAGAGTGTTTACTGTTGTAAAGAATTGAGGAAAATAGGGATAGATTTACTGTTACCCCTCGTACAGTGCTTTCTGTTTCTGCCATTACCCGTGCCTCTGTTGGTGACTACTACTGTTTTCAGCTGCAGTGCTGCTTAGAGATGTGTTCGCGTAGGGTTTTCTTTGTTTTTTTAATCTGTTTTGTAAAAATGAAGGAGCATGCTCCTAGGCCGTTATCGCCAGCCCAGCAGTCTGTGGGGTGCAGTGTAGTGCAGAGTGGCAGTGACTCTGTGAGCCCCATAAAATGAATCACGAATTTCTTGTTCTTGTCTTGCTTCGCTCTCCAGATATTGTAGTACACTGAAGCTGTACAGAGTCTGTGCCACTTTCCCAGCTAAAGACTCTTCAAAACATCATTGGTTTTGGTCTTCCTTCCTTCCTGTTGCTGTATGATGCTTGCACAGAGTCAGAACAGAAAAAAAAAAAAAAAAAAAAAAAAAAAAAAAAAAAAAAGGAGAAAAAAAAAGTATTTGTTGGCTTAGTTATCTTTAATTTTCTTACTTAGACTTATTGTAGTGTAATGGTTTGTTTTTCCCTGGCAGAAGTGAAGATAGCCCTGTCTGCTCGTGACTTCTGAGTTACTTTCTGGCAACACACCCGTAAATGAGCCCACGTTTGTCTTGCAAATTCTAGAGTATGTCTGGTACAAATCTGGTCACTTTTCTGGCATCAGGATTGAAAATCCCATGATTCAGGATGTTTTGAAGTCTCAGTAATTTTTAGGTCACATCAGCTTACATTAAACTCAATTTATTGTTCTTATTTTGTCTTTCAGTGTGTGAAGATTTAGACTGTCAACTTCTGTTTCATAACTTCCTTCTGTTGATGAAGGCTAAATTGTGTTTCTGATAATTCACAATATCAGCTGCTGTGAGGTTGTTTCCAAATGGTTTGGTTTTTATGTAGCATGGATTCTTGGAGAGAGATTAGTGGGGAGATTATTTTGAAGTGGGAAAAAAAAATCAATTTTAAGATAATTTTGTCTGTCCCTTAGCAGACTTCTGTCTTTCTTTTTGGCAACATGCTCATCACAGAATTTTTCACTTGGAATAGGGAGTGGAACTAAGTTCTTCTGACTTGCACCAGTCTTGCCGTTAAGTCATTGGCTCATTCTCACTGGCTGCAGTAGGGGTACAACTAGGCTTTCAGTCTGAGTGTTGCTTTTTGAATTGAATGTTGGCTAAAAACATGTTGACTTTTGACTTACCTGCCTGATGATTTGCAAGATACCTGAGACACAGAGTAGCAAAGGTTTGTAAAATACAGAGTAAAAAAGCACTAAGTTAGCCTTCTGTTACGAAAATACCCATGTACCTGCTTCTAGATCTGTTCTCACAGCCTCTGCAGTCCCTCCATGAGCTGCGGCTTGTTTTTAAATAAAGCAGGTTATTGTTGAAGGCTGTGCAGTGACAGCAGTTGCTGCCAGTTACGGTGAGCTGCCTCCTGGGCAACCAGTGCCCAGAGATTGCACACAGGTGCTGAAAGCAGGAGTTTTTGTTAGCATGTACAAGCAGGTCTGACAGACTGCGTATGCTCTGCCCAAGGGAGGGGAGTAAGAGAATTCGGGTATGGTACAGAACTGCCCCCCTTGGTACCTGGGGAACAGTGTGGATAACAGTAAGCCAAGAACTTCAGGAGGCTGAAAGCGTCTCAGGTGCCGTGTGCTTGCCCCTTTCACAAACCCGGTTACAGTCAAACAGGGCGTCTCTGAGGCTGCGGGGATGGCTCCTTTCAAACTCAGTGCATCAGCCGTGCAAAAGGAGCATGCTGCAGGTCTGATTTCACCCCAAGTCTGGTGAGCTGAAGGAACTGAACTGCCGGTATTTTGACTTTTCCTTTTTCTATTTATGCAGATCCTGTGCTACAGGTGCCAATACATGTGGAAGAGTAAGTTGGTTTCCTTTATCTCATTTATTGCTTGTTTGATATTCATTGGCAGCTTGAAATTTGGTAAATCTTGAGCCAGAATGATGTATATTCTTGGAAGGCGGCATGCCTTGCGTAAGTGAACTTGAAGTTGTTTAAAGAGCTGGTACTGAAAGAATATGGTTAGCTACAACCAGTTCTCGTACTCAGCACCAAGATGAAACCTCCTGTCTGCAGATCGTTCTCTCTCAAGTCCTTGATCAGGTTTAGAGATGAAGCATGACAACTGCCAGAACCTTAACTGAGCAGCTTTGAAGGTGACAGAAGGAGCCAGGCAGATGATCTCTGGGCTGTGACCTTCTTACTGCCTTCAAATAAAAGACTAAAGATAGTCTTTGGGAACTCCAGCCACGAGCCCGACCAGAATCTTCAAATGAAATCCTCCAGCTGCTACTTCAGAGTAGTTCCTCCACCATAGCAATGTCACATTTAACTAGAAAATTTGAGGCTGACTCTGTAGTCTGTGGTAACGTCTTTCTTTTTTGTGGTTTTGGTTTTGATTTTTTTTTTTTTTTTTTTGCAGTTTGGGCGGGGGCTTGCCTTCCCCTGTTAAATTTACTGATTCCGGCAACTATTTTGTTGTTCCTTATCTTCATTATGCTCTCTATTTTATGTTTGGTTTTGACTTTGTTTCTTTTTTTTTTTTTTTTTTTTTTTTAAATTTTGTGACAATTTAAAAGCATATAGAACTTCTTTAAAAGCTTTCAGCCAAGTGATTGCCAGCCACAGATGGATCTTTGACTTTTCAAATGCATCAGTAATCTTATGTCAGTTCTGAGACCTGTTTATATTTTTCCATCTTTGTAGTTAATAAATGAACCATCAAAAAATGGCTAATACAAAGACAAAACATACTGCGTTAGACCAGGAGTCACACGAACTCCTTCTCTGGAAAGGTGGTGCTGGCCATCATTGCTTTCCTGTTCTCTGAGAAGCACGGTACTTCTTTTAAATCATTTATGATTGCTGCTTCAATCCTAGGCCAGCGTTTCTTCCAGACCCAAACGATGGCAGTTTGTATACGCTCGGCGGCAAGAATAACGAAGGCTTGACTGTAAGTGTGCTTTGGAAGTTCTCTGCTCTCACAGTCTTTAGACAAGTGCCCTCATCAGACTCACGTCAAGGGTGAATCTCCAGGGGAGTTTCTCTTGCTTGACAGTACGGTGAGGGCTGTCTGGTTGTGTGTTACTCAGGGGAGTGGTACCAGTTTCTTGGGTAAGCTTGATCATGCCACACATCAGCATCTGCTGCATGTGCCAGCGTTAGGACACAAGCTGTCGGAGCAGCACTGCCCTGATGTTCCTCTGCTATCACCTTTGCAGAGTGGTAACGTACTTTGTAAGAGTGGGCTGTTCCCAGCTTCCCTGTGACCATCAGAAATGATTTCCACTTGAAAATGTCAACAACAGACATATCTATTTTGTCCACTTGTGTTATTTTTTTCGAAACCCGCTAAAATGGCAGGTAACGTTTCTGTGGCGTTACCCAAATACCTCTCGGTCTCTGTACAAATGATGGGAAAGGTGTGCCCAGAATAATACGAATCAGGTATATCTCTTTCACCCCAATACTTAATTTTGTGGAACCGTCTGCCAAAAGACAGGATGAATATATTTTCTTTGCTGACACCTGCAGAAGATGTCTTAGTTTTAGTAAGCCGACAAAAATGCTGACCCTTTCCAAAAGTCACCGCTCCATGTAACCCACAGATGTTAGCTAACCTTGGACTTTTATTTTTAAACCTTGTGATGAAACTCAGATAAAATGTTTGGCTTCCTACAGTTTTCTTTTCTCTGGCAGCTGCCGTGATTTCCTTTAAGAACTACAACATTGTTAAATACTTCAGTATTTACTCACCACTCCACCTCCCCCTAGTGCAGCCAGATCGTAACTTGCGAAACGAGCCTTGATTCGTTTCCTGGGTGAACCGAGGAAGCAGCAATTACAAAGCTTCCTTCATTCTGTGAATCTCCTCCCTTTCTGAACCGAAGTAATCAAATTTCTGTTTGGAATCTTTATTACAAAAAATGTAAGAAAGAGTAGAGAGTAATTTCACCAAATTTGGGTAAAAAAAGGGCTGATCTTTGTTATTGCTGTAGTTTGTGCATTGCTCTTGTGACCTCATCCCAATAAAAGTCTGTTAAAATTTAGTGTGGCTCTTCATCCGTTCTGTAAGTGCAGTGCAGGCTTGGCACTATCTCAGGAACTCTGTGGTCAGAGATTCCTGCTTCGCCCTCTCAGCAGCTTCATTTGCATGAAGTTACGTGCCCCTTCTAACCGTTACCGTAGAGAAGCATTTTATACCCAGGCAGTTAAACCACGGCGTGTTAGACAGCTGGGAAGTGGTGATGGCAGGCCCTAAAAACACCGAGTCTCGGCCCCCAGACCTCCCAGGCGTATTTCTCCCGTTGTAAGCTCGCTGAGGCAGGCTTCAGAGGAGGGCCTTGACCTGAAGCGCTGGGTTGTCAGGCACTGCAATAATACAAGCAAATAAGTAAAAACTGGCATTTGAGATTTCCAGTGTTTTCTGGCTACGCTTTATATAACCAAAAGCAAAGACTATCACACCAATGTAAGTACACTTTCATTGTTTGTTTGTTTTTGTTTTTTCCTCAGAAACTTCCATTTACCATCCCAGAGCTAGTGCAGGCATCTCCCTGTCGCAGTTCAGATGGGATCCTTTACATGGGTGAGCTCAAATTAATCCTGGTTTAGGTGGTGGCATGTTCAGCAGCCACTAAATGTAGAGACTCCCAGGCAGGCTGCATGGAAATGTTTTCTCTGGGAATTAATTGTAGCTCTTTGTGAATGTTTCTGGATGAAGAGCTCAGTGGAAGGGCAGTTTTCCAACTGAATGGTAACGTAGCTTAAATCATAATTCCAGGTAAAAAGCAGGACATTTGGTATGTGATCGACCTCATGACTGGGGAGAAGCAGCAAACCTTGACTTCTTCGTTTGCAGAAAGTCTTTGCCCATCAGCGTCCCTGCTGTATCTTGGGAGAACAGGTCATATTTTTTTTTCTGCAGCTTGGTAGAGAACATGCTTTCTTTGCTGTTGTTTTTATTGTTGTTTTTAAAGTTTAGGATTGTAACAAATGACCTTGTGATCCGTTCAGGTTTTCAAGTTTATTTTTTAGCCTGTTTTCTGTAAACTATAATTTTAGACTGTCCACAGAAGAAATTATTAACTCTTCCTAGCAGTGGAAAGATACTGTATTTTTTACAAACCTTGGGAGCAGACGTGATCCATTATTACTGTTGTTGACCACGTGGCATTTGTATTTTATGTAGCAATGCATTCCACTAGCAGCTGTGAACCCAAGTTTGCTGCATAACATACAGCTTTCATAAGAAATGTTTAAGGAAAAAGCAGGTACAGCACATTGACTGAAATTAGAAATGCAGTCTTCTAAATAACTTACAGTCAGACCAGGAGCCAACGTGGCAGTGTTGACTAGTGACAAGGAATGAGTCACACAGGCGTGCTCTTTACCCTCTGTGTTAGTATATTGTTAAAGTGTTCCTGAGGGTGATAGTTCAGGTACAGTACCAGTGAGCTACATTTTAGAATGTAGGGTTTGGACACATTTAAGTGAAACAAAGTACATCAGAAGAAGCCCTGCAGTAAAACCGAAGTACTGTTGAGGCGGGCACTACAGGCCTGCAGGACTCGTGCTGAGGTTGCAGGACGTGGGCGGATCAGGTACTGTCTTCAGCCACCATGAAATGGTTTAATATCAGGAGCGCTGGGAAAATGAAATGCAGAGGGCAGTAAGCAGTGTGAGGTGCTTTGAAGAGTGTCTCACGTTGGTGGCATTGATTCTGTACTCTCATAGGTTTTTTTACTTCACAGACTGTGTGTTTTTTAACAGAGTACACGATCACAATGTATGACACCAAGAAGAAGGAGCTGAGGTGGAATGCCACCTATTTTGATTACGCAGCTACTCTGCCTGATGAAGACATGAAGTACAGTAAGAATTTAGTTGCTGTCATTTTTTTTTTCACGTATCGGCTGTGTCAGTTTTAAGCCTTTGCTTGGCTTAGCATCTAGAGCCTGCTAAGGAGCTTCAGGTTAATTCTGTCTAGAATCTTGAAGCAGTTACTCTTAAAACTTGGTGAAAAATGGCAGGACAGGATGCAAACCTAAACTGCAATGCACTCTCAGACAAAGCTATTGCACAGACTCCAGAATTGTCCATGGTTTTGCCCGGAGTGCAGGACTCTTAAGTTTCTCTTCCACAGTTGCGTTTACACTAAGTAAGGTTAACCAAAATGGAGCCTGCCTATGTTTGCTTTCACGGGCACCCGGGGCAGAGCAGCTCTGCAGGGCCGCAGCGCTAACAGCAGACACGGAGTCTCCTGAACCTGGACTCCCTGAACAAAGCGTGGAAGAGCTTTCAGCCATTTGCAGGAAGTTTCTCAGTCAGCCACGAGAGCCCCCCCTTCCTGCATGGGGTGAAGGCATGACTTGTGTGTTAATTAATCTGCAGGTTTAGAGCAGGGAGGTCTACAAGTCCTTGCTGCTGTACCTGCAGAAGGGATGAGCTGAATGTGTTTTGCCTGCTGGTCTGACCAAACTGAGCTTCTGTCAGTTGAGCTGACAGCTCCGCATCTGCAGCGTAAGGTGCAGGGAACTCCACGGTTAATGTAAGGCTTGCACTGTTAATGTGCATTGCTAAAACAGCACGTGGGCAGCAATCCAGATGATCTGTGTATTTGTGTGTTGCAGAAATGTCTCACTTTGTGTCAAATGGAGATGGACTGGTGGTGACTGTGGACAGTGAGTCCGGGGACGTGCTGTGGATTCAGAATTACGCTTCTCCTGTGGTAGCTTTCTACATCTGGCAGCCTGAAGGGTTACGGAAAGTTATGCACACAAACGTGGGGATAGAAACTCTGCGGTACTTGACGTTCATGTCTGGGGAGGTTGGACACATCACCAAGTGGAAATATCCTTTCCCAAAGGAAACAGAGGCCAAGAGCAAACTAACGTGAGCACGAACATTCCTGGTGTCGTCACTGTCTGTTAGTCAGGGCTGTGCCTGCAGCCCGAGCTCTCCAGCAGTCCCTGTATAGCATAGTTGATCTTTTGCTGTCTAAAATAAACTTTGCAAATGTATATTCATAATTTTCATCAGGTGTTCTATGTTGGGTTAACAAAATAATACTTTTTTAAATGTTAAACCTTTCATTTAGGTGCATAGCATTTTGGCAAATATCAGCTATTAAATAATAAATACTAGGACATGAGCTATGTCAAATGAGCATTTATGACCAATAACTAATAATGCTTTCGTAACGAAAAGGAATGGCTTGATCGTACAGCAGTGCTTCGGTTTACGAATCCAGTGTTTTCAAGAAGTAAATGCTGGTGATTTTGGGAGCTCATGCAGTAGTTCTGAATTGTGTTGCCAGGGTTGTAGCTAAGATGGTGAAACACTCGTTTGTCTCTTTTGTTCTAACACGTGTTCTTTTTTACCAGGCCAACTCTATATGTAGGGAAATATTCCACGAGTCTGTATGCATCGCCTTCAATGGTGCATGAGGGAGTAACGGTCGTGGTAAGTAAAATAAATGAATAAAAGCTGAAATTAAATGTTTTGAGTGAGGGCAGAGTAGAAAGACACCAATATAATTCCAACAAAACATCCAGAAGTATGTTAAAGTTCATTGTTCTCATTTTGAATGAGAAATAGCCGCAGTGTGTCTGAAACAGGGCTACTCTGATTGCATCTGGGGTTCTGAGATTTCTCCTGCTAACACAGGATACACCTTAAGTAAAAGGGGTTTATAACTATTCTGTCTTGTAGTGGACGACAAACCATCATGTGGTGTAAGGAGGACCTGTACTGATGAAGTTTGTTCATTGTATGCTTACGGAAATGAATTTTTAAATTGCAGATTGGAAACAATAAATGCATGGCAAAGTGAATATTTCACAAAACAATTAACAGTAAGCATTAGAATGCATGGCTGTGTTTCCAAAATCATTTCAAATGCTGCAAAGACATGACTGCAGCTCATCAGGACACATCCCAGGAGAGTTTAGCAGGAGTGGGCCAGAGGCTGCTGTGCAGTACGGTTCGTGCATCGTGGTTATTGTTAAAATTGCTTTCTTGTCCCTTCATCAAAATAACTCCCTCTTGACAGGAAACTGCACCACAGCTTTGTTTTGCTCACCTTGTGGCTGTCCATGTAGGAAATAAACCTCCTGTTTCACTTTTCTAAACAGAGAGGGTAGTCTTTTCTCCTAGGCAACATGCAGCTTAGAAGGTCTAACGTCCAAGGCTGTTGAAGCATTTGCTGGGGGTGTAAGGGCAGTGTTTACTTAACGGTGACTTTGGAGCCAGCAGTTTTTGCTTGCCTACCAATTCTGACCCTCCGTTTTTTATTTACTTACCTACTTAAATATTAGAGAGAAACAGTGCATTGTTACTTATAACAACCATCTCCCTTTCTAGCCCCGTGGCAGTGCCATGCCCTTGCTGGAGGGTCCAAAAACACAAGGAGTCACAATTGAAGACAATGGCGAGTGTGTTATCACCCCCAGTACGGATTTAAAGTTCTCAGGCAGCCTGAAAGGAAAGCACAAACTCAGCTATTGGAACGACTGGCTTTTAATAGGTATGTGAGCTCCCTCGCTTGGCCCTTGTCCGCCTCTCAGGCGGGATGGCACTGCCTTCTGGTGGTGAACAATTCTGGTCCAAACCTCAGAACTCTTTTCAGCTTCCATAATTCACAGTCACATTGACTGCCTAAACCGAGGCAGTTACTGAGTTCTAGTAGTCACTGTTACGTTGTCCCCTTTGGAATAGGAGTTAATGTTTTTATGTAGGTATCTGCTTATTGTATTTTCCAAGGCCCCTGCTTCATTCAGCTTATAGAACAAGGCATGCTCAGGTCAGTGTGTGGAATGTCGTTTACCATTTACTTGCCCTCTCATCCAGAGAGAGGTATAATTTATTGCGCACTGTATTCTAATTCCTTTGGATTTTTTTTTTTTTGTGCAGAGTATTACTTTAATTCTCATTGTAACGATCAGAGGGTTTGTTATGTTTTCCCCATGTCACAAAGGAAGGATTAAGGCACAGAGGTTGAAAATGGCCATAATGAAATGTCAGCCTATCTTCTGTGTCCTGAATTCCAAAATTTCAGAATGGATCTTTCAGGATATTTACAATTTTGCTTTGAAATGAAGAACTGCCCGTTCAGTTTTAAGTGATGCAAGTTCTTAATTGATGTGTGCCATAATGGGTCTATGTGGCAGGGCTACAACTTTCAGCTGCCTGACCTGCTGCCTGTCTCTTTCTGAGATCCCTTTCTTGTTTGTTTACACTGTCCAGCTCTCAGTGAGTGAAGCAGCTCTTGTTGAACAGTTCTCGCGCCTCCTGTGCCCCCGATCTTTCCCCTTTCTGCTCTGTACATGATGAGGAACCATCTTCTGTCTACTCCAATGGCAAAAGCTGGGAGCACAGCGGGTTCTTCCTCTTCTCACTTACTTGGCTAGCATGAGCCAAAGGAGTGTGAAGAGCAATTGTAGCTGAGTGCTGGATTGTTTCTTTCTCTCTTCTTCTGCAGTGTGATCCTCAGAACCATTTTAAATCTCAAAAATGATCTTTGCTATATCGCAAAGCAAATCTAACTTGGGAGGGAGACAGCTACGAGGAGGCACTGTAATGTCTATTCCTGCCATGGTCACAGAGAGCTCAGGAACTAAATCCCCAGTCAGTGCTTGAGTAGGGAGTTCTCCACCACTGTGTGCACTGTGCCTGTAACTGCAGGGGCAGAACAGAGGAAAAATGTTTTAAATCAAGCTCTTGTACTGTCTTGTACAAGAGCTCTCAAGTCTTGTGCAAATCAACTTTGATCTATGATCTTCAGCAAATATGCTGAAATCAAGGTTATCTTCACTTAAAAGAGACAATTTTTTATTTTAACAAACGTGCTTTATTTAAAGGGCACCATGAAACACCGTTATCTGCCCCTACAAAGATCCTGGAGAAGTTCCCAAGCAACTTACCTAAGAGGCCTGAAAACGTGATTCCTGCTGACTCTGATAAAGCCACTATTGAACAGGTTTGTGATGAGAGTGATCATCTTCCTGCATGATTAAAGAATGTAGAGGGACTCCAAGAGAAGCACATAAATGCTCCAGTACCCATGAAGTCACTGAGCTGAGAGACCTTTGTCTGCCTCCTAGGTTATTGACATAGTTGAAGGTTCCGCAACAGAAGCGCCCCACACTGTCCCGAAGGATATTGAGGAGAAACTTGCTCAGCCTGTCGCTCGGCCGGAGGCTCCTGTGGACTCCATGTTGAAAGACATGGCCACCATCATCCTCAGCACCTTCCTGCTTGTGGGCTGGGTGGCATTTATCATCACCTATCCAGTGGTAATGCTGACTTGTCTTGA
This sequence comes from Alectura lathami, assembly GCA_013399715.1. Lineage (NCBI taxonomy): Eukaryota > Metazoa > Chordata > Aves > Galliformes > Megapodiidae > Alectura > Alectura lathami. The sequence goes on along the minus strand of VXAV01009576.1, from coordinate 292,003 downwards.
TGAGCTTCTCTGTTCTGGGGCAGTCGATAGCATTTGACAGCTAACCCCAGAAGTGATGCAGGAAATCATGCACTCCCAGATGTGCAGGGGGTAGCCAAAGGCTGTGTATTTGCTATAATTTCCTCTGGCATATGTGCCATCTCTGGAGATTTTTTTTCATTCCACAAACTGTTTCTTGCATGTTATTCTTTCTCATGGACATGATCTTAACATCTGTGACTTTACTCCCCGCTTCCTCACGAACCACGGTCGTGTGTTCTGGCTTTTAGATCAAAGCCTTTATCCTGCTGGGGTTTAAAGACACCCAGTCAGCCTAGTAAGTCAGCTTTTGCCATGTTGGCGAGCCTGTGTGATGAAAATGAAAACATGAGGCAAAGCCCCTTTAGTTCCCCAGCCCATTAGCTGATGGCATCATAACAAGAGTTTTCCCCTATCTTTGGGACGTAGCTACTGTGATAGCTGTAGTGTTCCCTTTTGTGACATGACTATGAGAGACTTCTTCACTTACGGAACTGAGATCCTCTTTCAGAGCGTACATCAGCAACAACAAAGACAGCATCAGCTGGAAGAGAAGATCCAACTCCTGCAGCAACAGAAGCTGCCCTTTCGTGCTCCCAGCGATCTACCCCCAGAAGATTTCTTGGACACCTCCTATGGACGGACGGAGAGCTCTGCCACCAGCACACCGAATGTGTCCCCCAGAGCATCAAACCATTCTGCATATTCCAGCATCTCCACATCTGATGTTGGGAGCTGCCTTTCCACGGAGCAAGAGGAGGGAGGTAAAGGAGACTTAGTGCATTTGATTGCGTCTATTTCCCCACTCTGTATGATGGTGCGGCACAATTAAATCCTTACTGATGGTGCTTCATAGGGCAGACGGCTGGAAAAGATCACTTTGGCCATTTGCAAAACACTGTGCAGCTGTCCCATGCCCTGACTCTGAGCAGAAACATTTGCTTTAGAAAACCATCCAGTTCACAACAGCCACCTGATCCTTCTGCGTGCTCTTCAGTCGCTTCAAGGGATACCAGTAAACAGAGTGACTACTCTGCAAGTTCAGCAAAGCTTCCTAGAAAGATTTTATCTGCTGAGAACCCAGAATAATGCACAGTTGTACAAGGCTGGTGTGATCCATCCTAAAACAGTCCTTCTGTTTCTTGTTTTTGTTCAGATGACGATGCAAACAGAGTGATGGTTGGCAAGATTTCATTTAACCCTAAAGATGTACTGGGACATGGCGCTGAAGGAACAATTGTTTACAGGTACAAGACAATACCCGCATTCAGTAGTTAATACATTGATTGATTTCTTACTGCATTAAGGTTATTTTGTATTACTATTATTATTTTTTATTTTAAAAAAAAACACACACCACCACTTTACCTTGCTTTTTTAAAAAGTATTTTATGCTTGTGGAGTATTTGGGTCCAGTGTTTCTTCACTAGCAAAACTACTTAACTTCTCCTAGAAATACTTAATGACCAACTGTATCTGTTTCACACTTTAATACACCTCTGCAAAATGCCTTCTGTTGTCTCTGTTTGTACCTTGTCTACCTCAGCCTTTGTCTAAAAGGTTGATGTCGCTTTCCTGCCTGCAGGGGGACATTCGATAACCGTGATGTTGCGGTGAAAAGAATTCTTCCTGAGTGCTTCAGCTTTGCAGACCGGGAGGTGCAGCTGCTGCGGGAGTCAGATGAGCACCCGAACGTGATCCGCTATTTCTGCATGGAGAAGGACCGGCAGTTCCAGTACATAGCAATTGAGCTGTGTGCTGCCACGTTGCAGGAGGTGTTGAGTCACTTGCAACCCTACATAATTTTTTTGAGTCTTCTTACTGGGAGGCCTTCAGTTTCCCTTAGCTTAAGTTGTTGACGTGCCTGCTGCAGATGTCCTAGTAAAAGTTAAACATTCCTAAAACAGGGATGTTCTTTGAACTTGAGGAATATCCTCCCAACCCTGTACTCATCGAAGGGCAGACGCTGTTGTCCTTTGTTAATTCCTTCTTGTGAAGACCTCCATTCTAGTCATCCTCCCTCTCCTACCATCTGGACTTTGAAGACCCTCAAAGCGTGTTCCTGCAGGCACAGTGCTGTACAGGATTCTAGCTCTGAATGATGTTTTAGAGCTTCAGACAACAAAGGCTCTTACATGCGTGTTACCAGCTGGGCTTAGATTGCCTGCAGTTTTCTCAGTTTAACTTTTTTTTTTTTTGGTATACTTGTTATCTATGCAGAGGGTAAGGATAAGCAATGTGGAGCTGATTCCTGTTTTTCTGTTGTCCTGTGTAGTATGTTGAGCAGAAGGCCTTCAGTCACCATGGCTTACAACCCATCACTCTCCTGCAGCAGACAACATCTGGTCTTGCTTATCTGCACTCCCTTAGTATTGGTAAGAACGCCTCTTGTTTCAGTATTGGATGCAGAGTGAGACATTTTCTTAAGCAGAAAGAGAGAAGAGAAACTGGTCTGATGCTGGGGGCTTGCTCATATAATCCCTGAAGAGAAAGGCTCCACCTAGTGCTGGCAGCAAGCAAATAGTTACCATTTATTTGTTCAGGGCGCTATGACTACTGGTGATGGAATTAAGAGATAAATGGAAGATGAGCCTCTGCCCATGTCAACAGTTTGATGTTAGAACTTTGATGTAACCAGCAATGATTCAGCCTTGTGAGAAGTTTGCAATGCAATATAAATTTACAAATACTGTTCTGGTCGCCTGGATTGGATAAATGGGTGTTTGTAACAGTCCACAGGGACCTGAAGCCCCACAACATCCTCATCTCGATGCCTAATGCCCACGGGAAAGTCAAGGCTATGATTTCAGACTTCGGCCTGTGCAAGAAGCTGGCAGTGGGCAGACACAGCTTTAGCCGTCGGTCGGGTGTGCCAGGAACGGAGGGGTGGATTGCCCCCGAGATGCTGAGTGAGGACTGGAAAGAGAACCCTGTAAGTCGTTATCTTTCCTTCAGGCTTCCCTGGGAGCACAACCAGCAGGTTGCACATTGCTGCAGACAGACCTCAAGTGCAGTGCTGGGTGCCTTGGCATTCATGCTGGCTTGCAACTGAATTAGCTGTAGCCTTTTTCTTTTTCAGAACCTCTCTTTCACCTTATGTCTATGCATATTTATATATGTAGCCAATTTTCAATTAGTTATGAGTTTTATATAGCAAAATGTGATTCTGAAAAGTTTTACTCTGTGCTCAGATGCAAATAACCACCATATTACGAGGCTCGAAGTCTTCAGGGAAAAAATATCTTGTTGCTATTAATGGTCGTTTATTTGCAGACATATACTGTGGACATCTTTTCAGCTGGCTGTGTCTTTTATTATGTGGTGTCTGAGGGCAGCCATCCCTTTGGGAAATCTCTGCAGCGACAAGCTAACATTCTGCTGGGTGCATACAGCCTGGAACTTTTGAATGCAGAGAGGCACGGTAAGAAAGGCACAGTAAACATGAGCCACTGCTGAGCTCAGTGAATGTCCACTGGGTGCTAAAGTTGCCAGAGAAATGGCAGAGCTGTGACCCACAGTGAAACCAGCCTGGCAGTGGTGAAAGCTGTACTCCTGAAGCAAAACTTCTGGAGTTCTTAGTATTCATATCTGAAAGCATCTCGGTTATAAAAAAAAAAAAAGAAAAAAAAAAAAAATTCAGCAAGCTTGACAGATTTATTGTCATACGTTTAAAGGGTGGGAAAGAGCTGAACTTTGATCTTCATAATGGCACTGATTCAGTGCTACCGCCCTTCTGTTGTTTGCCCAGAGTATCTACAAGGTTGGTAATTAGAGCTAGTGTTCAGGACTGTACAGAAGGAAGTAGGAAATACGATTTTCTAAAGACACAGAAATCAGCCTTCCCTGCAGCCTCTGAATTATTGCCCTTCTCCTTGCAGAAGACATAGTGGCTCGTGATTTAATAGAGCAGATGATAAACATGGACCCTCAGAAACGTCCATCTGCCAGCTGTGTGCTAAAACACCCCTTCTTTTGGAGTTTAGAGAAACAGCTCCAGTTTTTTCAGGTTTGTCTTGACCATTTTTGATCCTTTTAGGTCTAAGGAGGCCTGTAAACATTCTTCAGATTTTGACGTCATTTTCTCTTTACTTTATGCATGCTTGAGATGATACAATGCAGGAGAACATGTTGCCAGGAAAATTCTTAAGGACAGAGGAGACTGTCTGGTGAACATGTGCAGTTAAGCCCAACGTGGGGTAGGAACTGGCTGACAACTTGAGGTTCTTTCCAATCTTGTATTCTGTGATAAAAAAGCTTTTGGCAGCAGTGAAGTATCATCACAGAAGATTCTTAATGGAAGCATAATGCATTGCGTGGTACTTTGTCATGAGGTGAAGTGGAACTATACCTCCGCTGTCAGGACAGGCTGTAACTGGCCAGAAGCAGCAATTTTAAATAGTTGTGAAAAGCTTGGAAACGCAACTGAAAATAACCTGAATGTCTCTTCCAGGATGTCAGTGATCGCATAGAGAAAGAATCTTTAGACGGTCCAATAGTCAAGCAGTTAGAAAGAGGAGGAAGAGAAGTGGTGAAAATGGACTGGAGAGAGCACATCACTGTTCCTCTTCAGACAGGTAACAGTAAAATTTTGTCAGAATGGAAAGGCGTTGCATGCTGTTATCCCAGTTTGCAGGGACAGGAAAGTCAGGATAGTGCCTCAGTTTTCGCAGGAGGAAATACTTGAAGTATTTCTTCAAGTTAAACTGTATGTTCATATATTGAGACACACCTATAAGCAAACACACATTACTTCTGAGGCTAGCAGCTAAACTACCACCATCAACGTGAACACGAGTCCGGCAATTTCTTTTGCAGATCTTCGAAAATTCAGATCTTACAAAGGAGGCTCAGTCCGGGATCTTTTGAGGGCAATGAGAAATAAGGTAAGGCCTTAGTTTGTGCCTGTATATTCTCAATGAACGTACTCAGGATACACACCTTGAAAACCTAAGTCACTGCAGCTGTTGTTCTTCACTCCAAAGTTCTCCTTCCATTTGTGTCAGTCTGTGTCATTTTACCTTATTTTAGGTGTGTGCATATATATAGATATATTTTCTTTTACAACAGAATAATACAAGGTTACTTTATCCGTGACAATGCACCTTGTACAGGCAGACCTAGTTAAAAGAGGGCATCTAAGCACACATCTCCAGCTGAGTTTTTCCCCATTCCTTTTTTCTTTACAGAAGCACCATTACAGAGAACTACCTCCCGAGGTGCAGGAGACCCTGGGCTCCATCCCAGATGACTTTGTACAGTACTTTACAGATCGTTTCCCTCACCTGCTCCTACATACCTACAATGCTATGCATATCTGCTGCCAAGAAAGACTGTTTCAGCATTACTACAATCGTGACTCTGCAGAGAAGAGCCTTGCCGGAGATGCTGTTTGAGAGGAGAGCAAGCTTTCTTCTCTGGGACCAACGTTCGAAGCACAGGGCTGTGAAGCAGGCCTCCCTTCAGCAGGGAAAAGTGGGATCAAAGAGCTGACTTGTGTCTCTTTGAGGAACCCAGGCTTCCAAACAGTGCCTTGTACTCTGCCTGCGCTGGATCAGGGGATAGTAGGAGCTCAAGGAGCCATGAAGCTGCAGAAGCAATGAACCCTGGTGACGAAGTTATCCCAGGGAAGGTCTTAGGACAGTGAGAAGGGAGAGCAAAAGCTGGATATAACCATCATCCAGTACCCCTGTACCGTACTTGATTTTATAACTGGTGTTTTACTGCAAAGAATCGAATTTGAAATCATGTAATTGCTAGGGGCTGGGATCTGCAGAGCAGCGTTTTAGTTGTAGCAAATCAGAACCTGCCATTGCACTACTGCCACATTCTGCGTTAGGCACACCGCAATGATTGTGAAGGGAATCATTTTAATTAGGCAAAACCTGTAAAAAGACTGCAATTTCTTTTTAAATCGCCATTACTCTGGAAAATTAGATCCTCCTACATGAGCAGATACAGTGAACTTCTGGAAAAAATAGTGACTTGAAAAAACAGCTGAAGGTTTACCTACTTCGAAAATAAACCTCATTGTTAAGTATCAGGCAGTGTTCACAGAAGAGCTGGAACAGTGCTCGACTTACCACCACAGCATCAGAAGGGACCACACAAGTAACTGGAGGAAAATACACTGATGTCAGCTATGAGCTGCTTGTGAGAGGATAATGATTTACCTGCTGCAAGTACGCCCCTCTTATAAAGAGGGGTTGCAGAGCCAGAGGTGAGATGAGTCCTGGGTTAAAAAAAAAAAAAGCTAAATAAACAGGAAGTGAATGATGTACAGAACAGTGAAATTACAGGCAGTCTTTCTGATGGGAGGGAGAAAGCTGTAACCTCATTTTCTGTTGTATGTCCACGAGAGCCCTTGTTTTTAAAGATGCAGTATTTCTTTCCACTGGCCCTAAAGCTGTGACAAGGCATTAAGTGTGTGCGAAAGATGAAGAAATGCTGGACTCTAATATGATACAAGTGGGTGTGTTCTATTAAAATCTATTTATTTAACATATTTATATTTATTTAATTTTTACTACGAAGTGGTATCAAAACAAAGTGGTACAAGTATAACGCATGCCAAATCTTTCTCAATCTTTCTCATTTTTGTGTTTATATTTAATCATAACAACTGGAAAAGTTATACTGCATCTGTCAAAAAAAAATCACTAGTTAAAGAGGAAAAGTGGGAGGTTAATTTGTCCAACTGCACCATTTTGTGTCTTCAGCTACCAAATTATGGACTGTTCTACGTATGATTGGTTGGGTACTTACAGCTACTTTTCTGGAGTGACTTTCCTGGAAGTTTTTTCCCACTTTTACAGTGTATGAGAGCAATTTACTTAAGACACCAACTGTGCAAGTTACATGTTTCTAAAGCTTGAAAGAAAAAAATAAGTTTTATCTAAGAAGATTCAAAGCCTATTTCATATTTTTGTATTTCTCATGTAAAGGTCTTTTATAATTCTACTAAATAAAGACTTGTACTCATAAAAGAAGACTTACAGAACACTTCTTCAGTGGTGATGTGTGCCTGCGGAAATGACATGGAACAACACAGGCTGGAGAAGGTGAGAGGAAAAGGGAGAACCATGGCCCCACCAACCCCAGGCATGCAGCAGGTGCACCACGCAGCATGGTTTAGCGCCTGCTCGGAGCCCTGCCTTCCTACTATTCAAAGCTGTGGCTCTGATGCAGGAAACAGCAGGATAGAGGAGGGAGGAGCAGGGTGCAGTGCAGGGAGAGAAGCAAGCCGGAAACCTCCCAGAGGGCCCAGGACCTTCAGTTTGTTATCATGTGCCCAGGCAACAGGCATTTGTTGGTGTCTGAGGCAGGTGAAAAGGTAGCATGAAAGGGCAGGAGTGATCACCCACTACAAAAATATTTACTGCTATGAAACAAGAAAAAAAAAAAAAAAAAAAAAACAAAAAAAAAAGAAAAAAAAAAAAAAAAAAAAAAAAACGAAACCACACAAAACCGAAACCACACAATCACGTGATTTACAGGAAAAAGCTGCCTGAAAAATTTCACAGGAAAGGGGTGGAGTGAGGGGCGAAGGAGGCAATCTCCCTAGTTATACAAGATGCCATTTCCCCTGCCCAAGCAGCCTTGGACTTACCCTGTTTCGGTGCTGCTGTCACTTGGGTGAGCAGCCCCACAACATGCTGCTTGCACAACAAGTGCAGGAGGCAGAGGAGTCAGCTAGCAGCACTATGGAGCTACATCACCACTGAGAAGGGGCGGAGCATCAGAAGTTTTTGCCCAAGCCACCATTTCTTCTTTGCAGAGATAGGGTGCTTCAGAAGAAAGCCAGAGGAGAAGCGCAGAAACACAGGGCTCGGCAGGCAGCGCCTGCCACTGCAACTTGCTGTTGCATATTTTTTTTATTTTTATTTTTTTTTTGCCCTGTATAGACACTTTCCTTTCTGACAGAATTTGGAAATACAGCACTGCAAGCAGCTTGGTTACCGCAGGCTCTACGAGGTAAGCTTTCCCTAGGGCGCAGCGGAGCTGTGAGTCTCCCCACAGCTCTGCGCTGCACCTGCATGCTCGGTGAGGGGTGGGGAAATAATGGGCTTTGGGATGGGGCAGGTATTCACAGCCTGAGTGCTCATGTTACTAGTAGCAAGCCTGGTAAAAGTGTGGTTTCCCTGCGCTGGCATCCTCCCAGCTCTGACATTGCCAACCCATGCATGCTTCCCACTGGGAAAAACGTGAGCGGGACTGTCTGAGGGGCTCGTGCAGTTTGGAAGGGACTAGGACAGGGCATCTACCCCTCAATATCCAGGTCTGCATCCCCTCCCTGCCCACACGTGTACCCAGTAGCACCCAAGCCCTGCTGGAATGCACACAGGCTGCGGGGGACCACAAAAATGCTGCAGCAGCCCACTGCCCTAAATGCTCATAACAACAGGTGGGGAGCAGCGGCCCAAGTACTTTCCAGCACCACCAAGGTTTCTACTCCCCATCATGTTTTGAAACCCCGCCTGATATTGGCTCTGCCCCCAGCAGGGCGTGACAGAATGATGTGTGCAGGCATGGGGATGTCACCCCACAAGCCGCACCGCTGTACACGTACGGCCCTGGGAGCTGGTGCAGTTCCCAGACTAGCATCTACGAGACATACTTAGCCCCATTTCTCAGGGGAAGCTGCACCAGATGGCAGCTGAGAGTCGCTCAACCCTTTCATCATTCTCTAAACTCTGCAACAAGCAACCTGTATACAGTTATTCTGGAGAGATCCGCTTATACCTGTGGCACAAGACATCAGAGCAATCCTGGAGCAGTGGGTCCCCCGTGTGCCACTGAGAGTACTGGGCTTGTTAAAGCAGAGCTACTTGGGCATGCTGGTGCTTGAGGCAGTCCACAAGCTTTCCACAGTGCTGACCCCACAAGAACTTAAGAAGGCACCTGCTCCACAGTTTGTCTGTCATTCCCTAATCCTTGTTATCTCAGCTAACCGCCACCACTGAACTTGCCTCTTGCCACGCCCTGGTCCTGGGGAGTGCTTCACTCACCTTCCAAGTTTCTGGCATTTGACTTTCAGACACTGCCAAGAGCTCCAAAGCCCCACTGAACTGCTTTTTGCGCTGGCTGCACTGGTGACTCTGCTCCTTGTACACTTGACCTCTGAGGAAGCTGCAAGTGTTGCTGTTGTACCACCATCAGCTGCAGCAAAGCAGCTCACCGGGCTTCAGGCACCTGCTGAACCAGTGCAGAGCTGAGCTTTCACACCACAGTAAGAGCAACAACTTCCCCCAAAGCCTTTGCTGTGACCCTTGCTAACTCATTTGTAGCTCAGGGATGGTGACTGTTAGCGTACAGTGAATTTAAGGTAGACTTCTGTTACGTTGAGCAGGCTTATTCATTTAGCATGCCTCTCCCTATAGACCAGAAGCAGCTACACAGCCCATCTCTGTACCACTATAAATGGAACCTGAACAAGGCAGAGAACGCCACGTATCATGCCAGGCCACCCCCCTAACCAAAACCAAAGCCGATCTTCTGCTGAGTTAAGCTACTTTGTGGAAAATCCAGTGAGCACCAGAACAGACGTAGAAAAACAGAGGCAGAAAAAAAAGGGAGGCTGCACATAAAAGAGAGAAAAAAGGGTGCATGAGAAGGAAAAAGGAGGAGAGGGAGCGGGGAACAAACAAGCACGAGATGTGATGCAACCTGGGGGTATACCGGGGGTGCCAAAAAAATGCGTATGTATTTTATGAGATGTTACCTATGTACTACTTGTAAGTTGAATCGAACTCCAATAGCAATGGACAGCATGACACAACAAGGCTCAAAAGATAACGCAATGAATGCCGGCGTCACCATGCGACAGGCAGGACAGCCAGGGCAGGCCGGGCAGGCACAGAAAATGGCTGAAACACTGCTGTCATTTGCCACAATCAAAAGCATATGGATGCTGACAGTAACCACTTTGAGCACCGCTTGTAATTGCGGAAGTCAGACATGACTTGTATTCATCTTTTATTATCAGTATATACTGAGTATTACAATTTTTAGTTTTTCCTTTCTTAGAATGTGTATTATTTTTTTGGCACCCTCTGTAGTAGTGTAAGGCCTCATTTTTTCTAGTACAGCACACGCTTCTTCAGCAAAACCTCCTCTAGCTTCATACAGAGCACAGGTGCAGGGAGGCAGTGCAGCTGGCAAGAACAGCCTTTTAGAGGTACAGAAACCACCATGGACCAAGAAATTGGGGAGGGGAAAAAAGGAAGTCAACTGTACCAGCGGAATGTTAATTGTTATTATTTGACAGTTACTATTTTTCCACCTCTAGGGTTTATTCATTACCAGGAGGATTTCCCCCAGTCAATGGCAATGGGTACGTGTCACTTTCAGAAAACTTGCACTTTACATGTAGTGATTTGTTTTTTAATACATGCATTTTAAGGGTTCATCTCTACTGGGGAACTTACCCATATTCTTAGTATCAATTCAAGCCATACCATGGTATCTTCATTTAGCAGAAAATAAATGGACTCAAGTAGGCAAACGATCCACCTAAACCTCTCTGGTTTAGAGAATCCGGCCCACCAGCTCCAGTAACCTTATCACATCATCCTCTTCAAAAACAGAGTTATTTCCATTACTTCCTTCCAAACCTCATGGTCTCCCAGGTCACTGGTTCTTAGTCCTTGGCCTGGCTGTTGCTTAGTCCTGCTTTTGATTAAGTTAAGGATGTCTTTAGACATTCAAACTAACATTTTTGAGAAGACTCTCATTGTTACTAGTAGAAAGAAAACAATTTGGCATTCAACATAGCCAGCCCCGCGCAGACTATAGAGCCCTGTTCAGTATACTAGTTTGTTTTCAGTTTGTATTATTGACACAGAATTCTGACTCCTAGATTACAAAACATTACCTGTGGCTAAATGGGATGAGAACCACGTCCAGTGCTGGCTACAATCTATTGGAATCAAGGATGAGTATACAGAAAAACTGTACAAAGAAGAAGTGACAGGTCCAGTGCTTATGGAACTGGATGAACCTTTCCTCAAAAATATAGGTATGAAGAGAGGCCAAATCCACATGTTAATCCTCAAAAGAGACAAACTTCAGCAGCTACAGGAAAACACACAGCAAGCCAAGCACTCCAGTAACAAAATGCCTGCCAGAACTGATACACAAAGCGATCCTGTAAGACCCAGAAATGACCCGGCTCATTCAAATGAAGACAGCTGTGGTCCAGAAACTAGCAGAGACAACACAGCTGCTACCTCTGGCAAGAAGCAAAGGAGAAGGAAATCTCAGCCTGAAAGTACTGATGAAGTTTTAGAGCTCAGCAAATATCGGCCGTTTAGAAGTGAGAACGCTGATTTCAAGTACGTGAAAGGAAGAGTTCTTTCTCCAGAAACAGGGGTCAATGATTTAATCACACCTTGCCATGAATACAAATCTTTTGACATTGCCGCAGGTCTGAACAAACAGCAGCTGCAATCAAAATTTGCCTGTGAAGTGATACGATTTGCTTCAGCCTGCATGAACATTCGAACAAATGGTACCATACATTTCGGTATCATGGACAGCGTTGAAGATAGGGGCTACAAACACGGGCAGATCGTTGGCATAAAGGTTACAGAGAGGGAATACTACGTTGATGCTCTAGATTACATAGAAAGATGTTTTTCTGAAGCTCTGCGAGAAACTGCAAGGAAGTGCATTCACCCACCTGTTTTTATCGAAGTAATTTCAAAAGATACTCAGGAACAAAGATTTGTGGTGGAGGTTGATATCGAACCAACATCCAGCTTGGTCAAGGACAAAGTCTTTGAGGTTTATTTACCTAAATACAATGAAAACAGCCAGAAAGTGAACCTCACAAAAGACCGAGCTCTCTATCAGAGACTAGGAGCAAAGTCAGAACCTGTAAAACCAGATGATCTCGTTACTTTTATCCGGGCCTTACAAGACAGGGATGCTCAAAGAGAGAAAGCTGAGCTTTCCAGTGCAGGGGTACGTACAGAATTACCTCAAAACTTAGGAAGGAAATTATCAATTCTACTGAACGATGGCAAGAGCTATATGGATGATTCCCTACGGTACATCCTCGTTACAAACAGATGTTCGAAGGATGATCTGGACTCTATCAACTTTTTAATGCACTTGAACATTTTTTGTGTCTTTGACTTTGATGAACATTCTGTGTCAGGACTGTATGGCAAGTACAAAGAGCACCATGCAACAAGGTCTTACATGTTACAGGATTTTTCCAATGAAAGCAAGACTGATACCCCTCCCTGTCAGAAACATTCGTGCCTCTTTGACCAAACTAGCTGGATATTCTGCAATGGGCGCAGTGACTTCCGTGGGGATGAAAAACCTTGTGATGAAAACACATGGATTAGAACCAAAAAAAAGTACCTTAAAAAAGCAATTACTCGCATCTGTGACGAAATCCTGCCAAAGCGGTCCTTCATCGTGCTTTTCCTATTGCTGTCACCAGTGCAGAAACCAATTGTGGACACTTTTCAGGAATTCTATACAGAAATGAATGGCATGGAGTACATCCTCTGCATTGCAGAGTCCAGAGAGAATTACGAGAAGTGGGCTAACCTAGCTCAGGCATCGTGCCCCATTGAGACACTAGACCAACGCAGTATTGTGGGAATGAAACTAAGCCATGTGGATGCCACCATACAAACAATGCTTCCTTCTACCGCACACCCCAGACATCTGCGAGTTTCCACAAAAGGGCTATGTATACTTCCTTCGCTGGAAGAAGAGAAACTGTTTTCCCTAGAAATCCTTTGTGTTGATCAATGTGATGATATTAAATTAGATCTTCTGTCCGAAAAACAAATACAAGAAATAGAACAGAACTTTTACCAAGGGAGAAAAATCACCTGGAAAAATTTCTGGCTTGCTGATAACGGTCACTGTGGGGAAATCATCGAGCGTGAGGCATGCAAGGATGCTAGCAAAGTCCTAGATGACATTTTACAAGGAAGTGGACTCAACTATTCTGTGGCTAAACTAAAGATATTTCACCATCCTGGAAGTGGTGGAAGCACAATAGCACGGCAAGTTCTATGGAAAAGAAGAAAGGACTTGAGATGTGCTGTTATCAAAGCCTCATATCCACCTGCAACTGTCTGTGAGCATGCACTTGCATTTAGAGATTATGAAGAAAAAGAAATCAATCATTGTCTCCCTGTGCTCCTCTTGATTGAAGATTATGATGAAGACTATGTAGAAGAAATAAGGAATGAGTTAATGGATGCTATAGCAACTAGAAAAATTAATTCTGCCAGACCTTACTTCATCCTCATGTGCTGCAGACGATCCAATGACCCTGAAAAGCTTTGCAAGGCTTCTCCTCTGGACACAGTGGCTGTCACCCATAAGCTGACAGACTCAGAGAAAAGTCTGTTCAACAATAAACTTGAAAAACTGAAGCAGAAAGATGTCAGGCCAGAATTCATACTTACATTTGTCTTGATGTGCAAGGAGTTCAATGAAGGATATGTGAGAGAATTTGTAGAGCACATATTGCAAGGCATAGACCATTCTTCCCGTGATACACTTCTGATGCATTATGTGGCGCTGCTCAATTTCTATGTACCTAATTCATACTTTTCACTGTCACACTGTGAGGCTTTTCTGGGACTGGGTGCATATACAGAAATTAACTCGAGAACATATGATTTTAAAAGTAACTTAAGTGAACAAGCAAGAATGATTTTTGTTGAGCTAAGGGAAAGTACCACCTATATTTTGTCCATTCGGATAATACACTGCCTGGTTGCAAAAGAAATTCTGCATCAGCTTTCAGGGAACAAACCTCAAAGTCAAATCGCAATGGCTCTTCTTCAGGAAAGGATGCTTTTCGAAAACAGGTTTGCACAAGAGGAATTCATAAAATTCATCAGAGATCTGTTTATTCGACGTGACAAGAGAAGCAGGGGTGATAATACTGATAGCCTCTTCTCCCCATTTATTGAACATGTCTGTAAAGCTGAAGACTGTGAAAAAGCTATAGCTGTTTTAAAAGCTGCATATGAACTCCTTGGAAAAGATGCCTTTTTTGCCCAGCAGCTTGCCAGACTGCATTACAATAACGAAAAATTTGAAGATGCAGAATATTGGGTAAGGGTCGCAAAACTTGAGTTGCCAGATGACTCTTACATTTTGGATACAGAAGGTCAGGTCTACAGGAAATGGTTTAGCTTCACTGTGGATAAGATGACAGAGGACTCTCCTGCAAAAACCATTGAGAAGATCGAGATTGCTCTTAAAGCTATGAAATGCTTCAGGGCTGCCCAACAGGCTGCAAAAGCAGAAAGAGACCATATGAACAACGCTGGCTATTTCGGAGAAGTAGAAGTAGGATGTCGCCTCCTTAAATTTTTGTCCACGCTTGATGTATTTCGCAGAAGTCCAGAGGGGGAATATTCTGAGCTTGTAAAATACTTGATCACAGATTACATTCCTAAAGACATTGAAAAAACCTGGGGAAAGCTTCATTCACGCTTAAAAGGCTTGCGCCAGAACATGTACAATGCTCTGGAATGGATTTCAGAAGACCTAAGTTATTTCCAAACAGATAAAAACTACGAGAAAGAAGAGGAAGATGAAAAAGGTGAAAAGGAAGAACAAATTTATAACCCCAGAAAGTGGCTGAAAAGACAATCTGAGGTATATGCTAAATTCTTCGTCTCAGCATCACTTATTGGGGACAGCAACAGTGGCTGTGAGAGCCAGCTGATCAGAGGCATGCATATTTACAAGAGTGGTGGAGGCAATGTCACTAATATCCTGTCGTTCCTGACAGATAAGAAGGAGACTAGGTCAGCTGAAAAGCTAGAAAAGATCCTTAGTTTCTATCCAGAAGATCCATTAAGGGAGAGGCTGGAAGACACTGACCTGATCAATTACATTTTGAGCCACATCGTATTAGCATGCCTAAAACCAGGATCAGCCAAGCTTCTTCCAATGCAAACTCTTCGTGAACTCAGTACAAGATTCTATAAAGGAAAAAGAGCATTTCCAGCAAGCGCCCACTTTTTGCTCACCTTACTCTACTGGCCAGA
>VXAV01009576.1:251678-265163 GCA_013399715.1 Alectura lathami | reverse complement strand
TTAATTCAACGCTGGCATTGCATTCAAGTTTAAACAAAGATTGGTCAAAAGCCAATTGCAACATCTTTTTTTTCCCTGTTCATTGCAGGGCAGTTGGACTAGATGACCTTTTAAGGTCCCTCCCAACTCAAGCAATTCTATGATTCTGTGATCTCATTTTACCACGAGATCTGCCACTGCAAATTCAGGCAACAACTGAAAAACAAAGCATCTGCGCCCAACTACGTCATTACAGTTCTGTAACGGATACAGAAAACACAAGCTTTTCTGCAGCCATAGAAGCTTCTGCCATCTTTTTCCAGGGAAAGATGAACTAAAGCAAAGACCTGTCTGCATGGCTGCATTACGTTAGCAATTTTGCTGGCACATCTGTGTTGACCCAACTTTGCACTGTAAACTAAGACTTACTCTTTCTACACGCAATTACTACATCCGAAGTTGTTTTACCCTTTTTGGGCAACGCACCATAAATCCAACTCTCTGAGCATTAAGAAGCAGTATCTGAAGAAATGAAGGCAGGGACCAACAGACAACATTTGCACTGCAATACCTGCCCGTTTGCAGAAAAGTACGCACAAGAGACACAGGAGTAACTAAAGATAGCCACATCACAGCTCTCAGAGCACAGAAACAGGAGCAGGAAAGGCAGGATCCACAGGAAAAATTACAGAAAAAAATTGTTCAACCGCTTGTCGCAAGGTATTAGAGTGTAACACACATAGTATGTGGCAGTGCTTAGCTGAGGGGCTGTAACAACAGTACGGATAAGGAAAGTTCAATTTTACAGCGTGTCCATGCTGTAAGCCTCTGTACTATTAGCTACACAATGGTGCTATTATTGGAACAGCCACACATCCACTGTTTAATAGGGGGAAACTCTTGACGAAGATAACTTGCAGAATACGTTCAGTTAACAGTTCATGCAGCAACCTTTTCAACTACTTTCCCAGGAGAAGTAGGGATCTGAAAATAACAGACCAATGAGTTACAGAAAGACACCGAAGGGGGAAGGTGTTTGCTTTATGAGGGGCAGGAGGGCAAAGTACCCTTACAACAGCAATATGATCTTCAGAAAAAGCAAGAAGCTGCATAGTTTTAAAAGCAGAAGTTAAGATCAATGTATAGTGTGAGAATTTTATATGCAACATTACAAAAAGGGATAAATTCAAGACACTGAAATTCTCTCTACCGCTTTGTTTCAGTTATCCTTATTAGATATAGAAAAACAGAAGAAAACCAAGAAGAAAACTAGAATATAAAAGCATTGCCTAAGCATAACAGTTTTATCTGTTAGACTTATGTATAAAGCAAGATGAAAAGCTAACAAAAGATCTGACATCGAGGCCCACTCAGCACATTTGCAAGCCAAATACTGCACATCTGACAGGTGACCAGCAGGTATCAGTGATCAGAGAGAACTGCTTCTCAACAGAGGCTTGGAGTTATGGTCTTAACACTACTGAACACTTCAGAAAAAGCGCCTGTCAGCTCTTAACGGATAAATTAAGGCCATTTAGCCCAAATTACAATGTCCTGGATGCTCCAGTGCCTTTATGAGGGATACCATGACCCCAGAAGTATGATGTTGAAACAATGAAGTATTTTTACTCCACTGTATTTCTCAACAACTACTGAACAAAGTCATGTGAAGTACCTAAGTTTAGCTAAAAAACCCTCAAGACTTTGAAGTACAGGAGCCATAATGCTCAGTATTCAGAAAAAAATAAATTAAAAATCCATCAACAATGAAAACGTCAATGGAGCTTAACTGACACACAAATGCTGATAATCTTTCTAGCATACCCTAAGAGGAGATAATCCCATAAATTAAAATACACAGATAAGGCTTGAGGCTGGAACATGTATTTAAAGTTGACCTGCAAATGAAAAATTCATCACTCCTCTTTTTTTTTTTTTTCCTCCATCTGCTGTAAAGAGACCAGGAAAGCTCTCATTTCCCCTCCCTCCAAAACTTCTCCCTCTCCATTCTCATTCTCACCAGAAATTCAGCACACTAACACAACAACGTTAGACGTTCAGAGAATTACAGTCTTGATGGTCATCTATCACTTTACTCATAAACAGATAAATAACTGATCTGTACAGGTGAAACTTCTCTTTGACAACTGTAATTAGGAGAACTGATGGGAAGGTCTCTTACTGTAGACACTTCCATCAGTTGGCTCATGTAACTTGGCACACAATGGATGACTCATCCTAAAGGATGAGATTTGAGGTTCTGAAAATTCTGAAAGTAAAAATACAGCATGCACCACATCACTCTTGTCCCCTTTGTCTCTTTCACACACACTGAGATGAAGGTCAAGTTACTTTTTCTCTTTTGCAGGTCAACTTCAATACAACTGAAAGTCACTCACCCATGTGACATGCACCTAAGCTTCTAGAAATCTTCATCTAAAAGGCTCCTGAAATTCATATGCTTCTGCACATTACAAAAAAATCAGATGAAGAATGAACCAGCAGGACACATCTGGCACTAGAATGCATTGCAGCAATTGCTTTTACACCCTACGAGTAAGTGCCAGGACTAGAAATCATTTAAAATTTATTGAGGACAAGAAAGCACAAAAAAGAAACATATGTCACTGGGAGAAATTACAACCAAGAGTTAAGATGTGCCTCCTGCAGCCTCATTTTTGAAGAGTCAGTTAATAAGTGTACAGGTCTTGTCTACTCAGACGTGCAGCTAAGGAATGACTTAAGTTTTAGAACAAAGAGTTCAAATTTTATCAAAACAGCACCAATAATAGTGTTCATTACACCAACAGCTACCATGGCATGCATCTGTACAAACCTTTCAGGCAGTTGTCCACAGCTGGCCACGAATAAAAAGGCATATAAATTTTTCTCTTCTTTTATTACAATGAAGTTTATAGCAGTACAGAAAAGTCACACGACCTTAGTGGATCAGTTTACTTAAACCCTGAAACAGGAGGAATTCTAAATACATTAAATATCGTTACATGTTCAGACTTAAATGTACAAGTAGTTGGGAACAGTTACAGCCCTCACCAAACTATGTTGGGGACAAGAAGTCCAACAGCACTTGAAGTGCTGTGAAGGCATCATTTCACAAATAGCAACATAATGTCACAGAACTTGCCTTTAAGGTGGTATGTTCATGTAATTCCAGCGCCTTCACAATTTAACGAACCATATTTACTATACTTCACTTCTAAAAACCTAGATGAAACATGAAAAAGAAGCCATACAGTATAAATTGCAACATCAGGAAAAGTTCCTGTTATTAATCCAAATAAATTTTCCCATGTAAAATAAGAATGTCCAATAGCTCCTAGTTCCTTGCATGTGGGGAAGATTTTTTTTTTTTTTTTTAAAGTCACAATGAAGCCTTAATTGACGGAAGCTTGGCTATATTAACAGCACAAGATGAGAAAAGGTTTAATCTCCAAACCTATTAGAGCGTGTGTAGAAGCATCAGTAGCGGCCACCTTGCGACATTACAGGAGGTCTCATTCCCATTGGAGGTCGAGGAGGTCCACTTTGGTACGGGGGCACCATCGGAGGCCCCTGACCGTATGGGGGCATTGCTCCAGGAAGATATCCTGGCATGCCCTGGTGATGAGCACCATACTGACCTATAAACAAAACATTTAAGATGCAAAGAAGAATTCATTTTTTTAAATGGGCAAAGTTGCATTTTGTGAGAAGATGTTTTTCATAGTACATGATACTTCATGTTTTAAAAAAATTACAGCAGAAGACCTTTTAAAGAAAACTGGGAAATTTATAATCACCATGGGGTGGCATGGGAGGTCTCATTCCTTGCTGCTGTGGAGGAATTCCAGGCTGTGGTGGCATCATACCTCCAATTGGTCCAACTGGTGGATTACCCAAGGAAGCTTGTCCTGGTCGAGGAAGATTACGCTGGTATTTAGGCAACTGTGCCCGTCTCTCTTCCTAAAATCAGGAACAGACAACCAAAGCACACTGTAAGACTAAAACTCTGCAAAAGCAAAATAAATAAAAATGCAACAAAGTAGATTACAGGTACTGAATTACCATTATCCTAGAAGTTCAAGACTGCCACTAGTAAACATTTCACAGAAACATCTGGATTTTTTTCTCCCCTCCTTTGAAGTTGCTATATTAACATTGGCCAGCCTAGTATTTTGCACACTCTCTGAAGAAAGCCTTTTCCTCACAACATGAGACAAAAGCACATAGATCTAGAGATACCTGAACTAACATTAAGGTTCAGTTGTTTTACCCGTAAATTCCCAATTTCTGATTGCTATAAAAACACCACGATGACTTAACACTGTTAGGCCTCTGTTTTACACTCATTAGCTATGTCTATTCAACTTCAAGCATAAGTCACATGCAGAAATGAACTCCAAATTATATTTTGGGTTGAGCAACTCCCCATCACCAAAGACTAAGACTCAGATCTGAAGCAGGATCATTGCAATATGCTAGTCATCACTTTCAACCAAGGATCTTTTCCCAATGTGTGGTTCTGCTATATTAATTCTGCATGTTTTGAGTCTCACCGTTATTAAAATACTGTTATGCAGAGCACAGAAAAAATTCTGCTCAAGTCAGCCATACCAGCATAAATTGCATTTTCATTACGGCAAAGAAAATATTTTAACTTACCAGTGATATATCCTCATCTGGATGGATCAACTTACTGGTTGCACTGGTTGTTGTAAGGGTAGCAGGCTTACTTGTTATAGATGTAGCTGGTTTAGCTGCAGTACTGTTTGTCGTGCTAGTGGTTGAGGTTGTAGACTGTGTGTAAGCAGGGAATGTAGGTTTGGGGGGTTCTGTTGCTGCAGCTGTAGAATTCAAAGGTTTGAAATCAGTACCAACTGGACCTGGAACAGCTGCTGCAGCCTGCGAAACAGAGAGATAGATCAGTATTTTATTTCTTAAAGCCTAAGGAAACTTAAACGATGTCTTTTAGACCCCTGAAACCCTCCAGTGAGATACATAATTAAAATAAGCTCGACAAAAGTAAAGTTCAGCCTTATCACGTACTAAAGCAACTGAAAACAAGACAAAATAAAACCCAGTATATACATACATACACACACACACACTGGAAAGTCAAAAATTTGCAGGTCAAAAGCCAGAACTAGAAAAAAGGAACAACGATAAGAAAAAAAAAAAAAAAACTATCAAAAGTTTCTGCCTCAAATACTGAGGTTGGTAAATGTCTAAATCCTTCCTAAATTACAGTTTTATTAACAGCCTGTAAGTATAAATTCATAATTTTCTCACTAAATTATTAGCATAATTTAGCAACTATTAGTTTAGGGTACAGCTCAGAGTGTTAGCATTCATTAAAATTAGGTATTTAAAAATGTTTTTACTCAACATATAAGAAAACTCTGTGTCAGGTCTTTCATTTCAAGCATTCTCTCTGAAAGTATTGCAGTGCTTTTTTTAAAGTACTACATCTCTTTACAGGTCTTCAATATCATTTTTGAGTAAAGAATCAAGTCAAGGCAGATGAGGTCCGCTACACATGACAGCATCTCATCCCTCCTACTTTGTTCTTAAATTGCAGCTTTTAGAGAAGAAAAGTTGGCTTCACCAGGCTTTCTCTGAAGATGCAACAATCTTCAAA
This sequence comes from Alectura lathami, assembly GCA_013399715.1. NCBI lineage: Eukaryota > Metazoa > Chordata > Aves > Galliformes > Megapodiidae > Alectura > Alectura lathami. Next base: position 259,546 of record VXAV01009576.1, on the reverse strand, counting down.
GCAAGCCTTAGTTATGAGAGAATGCTTTTGCTTATGGTCACTGTACTATATGCACATAACGCATATGACGAAATTCCCTGCGTTATGATGTACTATATTAAACACCAAACTAAAAAGCCTTCACCATGCATCAAGCTAACCACTGCCACTAAAACGCATTTAACTGCTTTCATGCTTTTTTAACCCTTTAGAACCAGGACATAGCATTTCGTATTTTTATCCTGTCTAAGAAAAATTGGGCACTTTGGCATGCTTATTTCTAGTACGATGCAACTTACAATCAAGGGCTCTGCGGTTTTACAAGCTAAACATAATCAGGAATATAACAAATTATCTGAAGATGTTTAGTCAATTTTAGATTTTACAGAACGGTCCAAAGGGTTAAGTTGCAAAGCAATTTGTTTTAACTGTGACTTCCTGCGTACTTGTGCTGTGCTAGGAAACAGAGCGTTAGAAGATGCTGACAGACTTTCTGAATTGGAGGAAGCTGTACTTGAGCTTGTGACAGGTGTCCCCATCTGTAGCATAAAAGAAAGGAAACAGTGAAAAGTCTCCAAACAAATGGGTGGAAAAGTATCCAGATGAAAGGATTTCTTATGCTAGGGGCTGTTTTTGTTAACGAGTATCTTCCCTGTAGAAGTCCAAAAGGCAAATAGGATACTATGAAGGTTTCTGCAACATACTCAAGAACAAGTAAAACTTAAGGACTTAAACACAGCAAGTGAAATCAAAGACAGAGATCACGAGCTGTTTTAAGACCCATTCCCACTTCCCTCCCCAAAAATCAGAAATAGTTTTACTGCCTTAGTTAATTCAAGCTTTTTAAAAGCAAAAGACCTCCTCATTCAGACAATGTTTAACCCAGTCTGAACAAAATTACAGAACAAATTAGTCCTTCTACTGGTCAAAAGCCCATTATGAAAAGAACAACAGAAAACAAGTCATGTCAAGATTTACACTTTGGCAATTAGGTTAAGCTCTACGCAATCAGATCCCTATAGCTGGCTGACACCTCCCTTCACCCACCCAAAGCAGCCTTATAAAAGAGAACCTAAAGGGTTTAATGAAAGAAGTGTTTTGCCTACTCCTTCCTTTCCCACTGCTTACAGAACTTCTGTCTGCTTTCATGGCTGTTATAAGACAAACAAAACAATCTTGAAATTCATTCAAACACTACATGGAACTGAACTTAAGAATCAACAGAAGCAAGAACATAACCAGTCATTTCTCGTGCCTCCTCAATGACAGAGGCTCTTGACACAGTGGTAATTTGAAGACTACAGCAACAGATTCCAGGCTACAAGGTACCTTACCTGCCCTGCACTTGGGAAGAGTGGTTTCGTAACTGGAGGCTGAGGGGTAGGTGCCGATGCAGCAGGAGCTGGCGGTCTGTTCAGAATGCCTGGTGCTGTAACAGGCTGTGCTTGGGTCATAGGAGGCATCCCAGGACGAGGACCAACAGGTGGCGGCATACCTACAAAACACAAAGAACCTGTAATGATGCAGGCTCAGAGCAGGAGTATTCCTTCAGAAGATTCTGCTCCCAGTGTTCTTTATTTTAAAGTCTTCCCTATGGAAGATGTATTTTTAAGGCAACAATAAAAAAACAAGCAAAAAAAAAACCAATAAATAAATAAATAAATAAAAACCAACAAATGCAACAAAGGGTGGAAATTAACATCGTTTAGCTCTCACCACAGTTGACAGCCCGGACCTACCTGGTGGCATGCCAGGCATAAGAGGTGGTATTCCCGGCCCAGGAGGCATCATTCCACCCATTGGCATCATCCTATTAAACAGGAAGTGATTGTTAGTACGAATGCTCATGATAAACCACTAAAACAACTGCCACACTACCTGTATTAGATAAAAAAATACAGTAAATAACTTCAAAAGGCAATCAAAAACCAGCTGACTCCAGTTACACACATTTCACAAGGCAAAAAAAATACAGAGAAAACCTCCAAGCACTTTTCATTTGAATTTCAATTCCTCAAGCTTTTACTCCCCCTATCATCAGATTCCAGAACTGGTGTCCCAGAATACTAGGTCTGACACCATGTTCTAACAATTTTAGCACACACTGAAAACTTGTAACTAGGAAAACAGTAAATCCCATCACACTAAAACTGCTGTGCTTCTGGTACTGTACCTTTCTGACACCACAATTCTATTTGCAATTATAGCTCTCTCATACTATTTTAACAACTCTCACACTATTTTAACTTCCTCTCATGAATGAGAAAAAATACAATTACGTAAAAACAGCTACAAAACACTGAGAAGAACTGAGATTATCCAAGGCTTCTGGAGATTTAATTACACTAAATATTCCCTACACTCAAGACAGAAAAACGTGATTTTTTAAAATAAGGAGTTATTATATTATTCCTTCACATTTCCTAACAGAAAAGTGGAATCTAAATGACTCCTTTTATCCTTATCTACCAAGCCACACTAGTCAATGGTTTTCCCTACTATAAACTATACACACAGCACTTAATATAAGCAAACTCCTGCATATGGCTGCAACTCCACAGAAAATCATTTGCCAACAACAGTAAGAGCTTTCACATTGGGAAATTACATACAAATAATTCCTTTACAGGGAACAAACCAAGTGTAGCTTAAGTTTGCCTTCATTGCTCGAATCTGAATTACAGGAAGCATAATAAAGGAATGTCTATTATTTTATTTAGCAAACTAAACAGTCATGCAGCCAAGCGTATACCAAACCATCAGTAGGAAGCAGTTTCTATACTATATAACAAAGTCAAGAAACATTTACTGTTCCCGTTTCAAAATCAAAACCAATCTTCATAGACAGGTGAGTACTCATCCCACAAAGCAGCTGTTTACCCAGCCTACAGGGAACAAAGTACCATCACCCCTTTTCCTGGATTAATGGTTGGAGAAGGCAAAGTCTGTCCTGCCATCTGTTTCGACCACTAGACCACCAAAAAGTGCGCTGCTGCCACCACAAAGTTAACTTGCTGAAAAACTGTAGGGATAACACTAGTTTTTTAGTGTGGCGCTAGTTCTAAGCTGCTTTCTAGGTCCTAGCTCTTCTTTGCTCACTTTTAAATAAAAGCTCACCAGTTAGCAGAAGTTTAGATTTAACCAGGTAAAAGCAAAATGTAACAACAATGCTAAGTGTGATTACAGCGAGTTGTTGGCAAATCCATTTACATCTTTTACTAAAATTAAGTTTAAGGAGGAATAAACACCAGCAAGTCTGATAAGTGTTGTTCAGTTTTCACGCAGAAAAGGTATGGTCATGAACATCCACAGGATGGATGATTAAGACATGATTTTTAAATTCAAAGATTGTTAAGATAACATCCATGTTTCAAAATATCACCTTTGTGAACTTTATGGTGTAAAGGACTAAGCACATGGAGCTGCATGTACTCCAGTGCAAGAAAGGAGGTAAATTCCAAAGGGTCTATTTTATTAATGTTCTGTAGGATGTGTTTCTCACAAGGTGCAGTTTTGTAGCAATCATTTAGATAAAGAATAAGAATTTCATTTATTATACAACAACAAAACCTAACTAGACATTTTCCAACAATGCTTCAGCAATATTCAGAGGTTTTCAGTAAAACAATTTCTATCTTATCAAATATATGACATAAAATGGCATAATGAATGTACCTATAATTACATTAATGAGATGCTTACATGTTTCCACCACAAAATGACTGCATGTATTTTCTTTGTTGATGTAATCTGTGAAAATTTATGACAAAATCAAAAATCTCACTGTGATTTTCCAAACACATTATGATCGGGTACGGTGTAAATCCCAAACAAACAAAAGACAACATCTTACTCTAACCCAAAATCTAAGAATTTTATTCTCCTAATTCAAGAAGAAATTTAAACTAGCCAGTATCTTTTTCTGGATAGGATGGATGACTTATAGCCAGATGGCAACACGTGTGCAATACACAAAGCAGTGGTTCACACAAGGCTTTAAACCAACACAACATATTTTAAAATTGTTATGACATTACTAAATAAAATTAGGAGAAAGGCAACATACTCAATACATAAACTCATTCCTTGGCCGTATTTTTAATGTTGGTTTATAGCCACCCAGATTTTGGTGCACCTGAATATTAAGGTTACAGAATTCACAGGTTCCAACACATTTTTCTGATTAGCTTTAGTTTTCCTGTGACAGTTTAAAACACACAGTATGAAAATGTAGCATTAAATCTTTCTAGCTGCTCACCCGGGTGGCATTCCAGGCATAACTGGAGGCATTCCAGGCATCATCGGTGGAACACCTGCCATTAATGGTGGTATACCTTAAAAAAAAGAAAAATTTTATACAACTCCAGTAACGTTCCATAAACCATAAAATACTATAAATACTAGTCTTTAACGAATTTCATTTAATAAACTTTGACTGAGTAAGTGCTTTACATGAAGCTGTAAAAGATTTGTTTTTGAAATAACACTGCTTTCAAATGACGAAATATTAAAGATTATCTGCAAATCTGACTTTGGTCCATTGCTCCCAGTCCTGCAAGATACCAAGTGTAAGCTTTCTTAGCAGAGTCACCAAAGAATATGCCTCACCACTGCAGAAAGTATCAGACAGGACATTTTTCACTGTCCTTGACTGAAATACTTTCTACAATTTCATTGCAGCCAGCCTATAACCTCTAGATTCAGGACAGCCCTTGGGCTCTGTATTTCTGAAATCTTGTATCACAAAGTATCACAAAGGAACCTGGCCCATAGGTTTAGGTGTGAACTCCTGATCAGTCTGAGTACCATATTAAGAGCCCTTCCATCTGGATTCGAAGTATTTGGTATTTTAACCTTCTACACGGAAGATGTGCACACCCATCCACTGGGAGCAGGAGGAAATTGCTCATGTGCATCTCACAAAACCATTGTGATACCTCAAATCCCTAGCGTTGGAAGGGGCAGATGAGCAGATTATCATTCCAACATGTAAGCAGGGATTTGTATTCCTACTTAGCTTTTCAGTAACTAGCTTAAAAACACCCTCCTTACCTGGAGGCATCCCTGGGGCACCTGGCACAGGAGGCAGACCTGGCTGTGCCATCGGGGGAATGTACCCCTGTTGCGGCTGAACTTGTTGGGGCTGAAATGAAGTTGAAGCTGCAGATTCATCATCTTCATACTCATCAGAATCATCTTGTTGTTTCTTTTTCTGGCTTTCTGCTAAACAGTATAGTGTATATGTTCAGATTAAAAGCAATAAATATTCTATGAAATTAATTTTCATCTGGAGTATTCTAGATGGAATGAAAATAATTTCAAATTTTACCAGCACGTTCAAAAGTTCACAGAATTCCAAAGAAAAACATATGTGAGCCTACCATTATACATACATATAATAAGTGTAGGAAAGTGACTCATATTGTAGCAACCCTCAGTGTAAATGGGGATCTACACCCATGCCAGTCTCGGTTCACAATAAGCCAGAACAACTCAAACAAAGATACACCTAGAGAACGAAGAAGTCTAAGTATTCCTGCATCATCAGACTAATATTCCTGGCCTTTCCTCCTAAAAAAATACTAAGACTCAAATGAAGTAAAATAATTATCCCTATATTAACTGGTTTAAGTGTTTCAGTTCTAAACAGGAAAAGAAAAAAAAAGTATCATTTGTCCTTCTACATGATTGACAAAGGTCAAGAGCTGCAGTTAAGAAAAGTATTAACCCAGCCATTACTCTTCTAAGGAGTTAAGACACGTTTTCACACAAAGCCATTGTATAACAAATCAGTTTTCATATCTAAAAATAGAAATGGGGTGGGGAACAACAAAAAACCAAACACACAAAAAATCCCACCCTAAAACATCAAGAACAGTTTTGTGCCCAAAGTCTACAAATTACGAACTGAGAAGTAGACAAAATACCGTTTGTTAGACCAATAAGAACATCAGACTGACAGGATTTCAAGAGAAAGCAACAAACACTACCTGCTGTATGGTAATGATACACTATTCAGCCTGGACAGTGGACTCACAGAATATAGACAAAACCCAAAAATTAAAAAACATGCTACAGGAGTAAGAGATAACTAAAAATACTAGATTTTACACTTTACCCTGAGTTTTTTGTTCAAGTAACCGCCTCCGTTCCTCCATATCTTTTTCTGGAATGCCCTCCATGCCATAAATTTCCAGTTCAATGTCTGTTCTTCCAGGAATAGCATTTGGAACAGCATCTATTGTTTCTTTATGTACCTGAAGAAAAAATAAAAATGAGGTCCTCCTGATCGCAATCAGGTTAGACTGAGGTGATTCAGAGTCTCCCAACAGTTCATTTTCAAAATATAAAAAGGAACACACTTAAGAGAAAGAATCCCTCTAGCCAACCGTTTTCTTGCTGTGTGCCCCTAGTCACTTGCCTCTTGAAGACAATTTCTTCCCTCCTACACTCCAAAAATGACTGCAAAAACCCCTGCTGCCAGCTAACCATACAACTGCTGACACACCAGAGTCCTGCTCTTGAAACACAGCACTACTGTCTTCCTCTTGTGATTTTTCAAGACTGTGGAAGCCCCAGAAGAACATATTTTGAAGTTAATTAATTCTAATTTTGGCAACAGACAGAAAGTTTTCTGGAAGTCTAAAACTTCTTACCTGCATGCAATGTATAGCTAAACCAGGTCCGGTATACAATTTCTTATGACATATATGGCATTTAAAGTGCTTTGCTTTTTGATGCTGTATAAGGATTTTTTCATCATCAAAATCCCTGTTACAGTACCTATTGAAGACTGTTAAGGAAATATTTGATCCTGAAAGCAAGCTAATTAGTGTTATTTTTCCTAAAGGAAATAAAAAGCTTGGGAAAAAAAAAAAAAGCAAGGAAATAAAAAGCTTTCAAATCACAGTATTCCATGTGAACACCGAAACCAAACCTCCTCCTCATATCTACCACCCACCATTTCCCTCTTCAGACAGTAACATAAAACGCAGAAGACATGTACATGCAGCCATAGCCATCACCTGACTTTATATTCTTTGACAGATGCTTTTTAAGTCCTAGTTATTGGTAAGTGGACTCCTTCTGTGCTTATTTTTAGATTAAAATGAAGTTGCTAGAGCACTGAAGGAGAAAAAGATGAGAAACCCACAAATGGGAAACAATACTAAATACCTAGAAATGCATTATAACGGATGCTAACATTTACAGGAGAAAAAAACACGGTTTAAGTATTCCTTTTTCAGTCATTCAGCTATCTCAAATCTTATGACACTACATAATTCATTGTAATCATTAAATAATTTTATGTTTTTATACTGAAACACTTAGAGAGAACAACTTTCTGGACTTCAGTGTAACAGAAGAGAGGAACCGTAGTTTCCTTTGTGCAGGTCAGCATTAATGTTTCAGCCGACACTCCAGGCACCTTACTAAGAGATCTGTTATTAGCTGTTCCTTGTTAACACAACATGTCCCTCACTTCCAACAAAACCTGAAATAAAAGATCTCTAAGCAGCTTGTAAACTTTTTCTTTTTTTTTTTTTTACAGTTTTTAGAGGAAAAAAAAGAGAAAAAGTTACCCTGTAACGAACCTTTAACAAAAAGCAGATTATAAAGGACTTTAAAAAAACCTATCGATATTTTTATATATTGAGAAATCGCACGTCATTTTGATGCAGCAACTAATAAATTCCAAATTCTAGTAAGATTTTTCAACACTTTTCTTTTAAAAGCCCACTTGTGCCTCGCTTCTTGAGTACCGGTGCTCATCACCGGCAGCGTTTTGCTCCGCTAACGTCCCTCTCCGGGGGATGGAGGCCGCTCCCCCCTCCCGACCCACGCCCCGGGGGTGTCGCCGGCGGGGCAGCAGCGGCCCCGGCGCTGCC
>VXAV01009576.1:212617-240504 GCA_013399715.1 Alectura lathami | reverse complement strand
TTTTTCCCCTGATGTGCTGTGTCCTCAGTCAAGGACACAGGCATAAAATAAATTCCTCCAACATGAACTGCCTCACATCTGTGCATGGGTAACAGTCCTCGTTTGTTGCTCAGGCACTGCACATCCACACAAAATATTCACTTTTTATCTTTTTATCTGACTGATGTAAAATCCTGTGAGCATCTGAAATACAAACAAAACAATCACCAAAACTGGTCCCTCAGTGGATGGCTCCTTCAGGCTGACTGTGGTAAGTTGGAACCACAAATGAGCAGGACGGAGGATATTGGAGCTCTGACATAAGCCGGCAGCATCAAGGACATCTGGAGGTAACAGAAAAGCCTGCTTGCTCTTAGCTCTCTGGTGCTGCAGCACTGTGGCACTTCTGGGTGCACTAAAAAACAACGTAACTGGGTTTCCTGATACTCTGTAAAAATATAACGAGTTTTGACAATATAATTTTAGTGATATAAACATAATTATAAAAATTTAAGCACTTCACACTGCTCCTGACTCCATAAGCTGATAGATTCTTTGCAGACAACAGGCTCTGCACATGAACTGTTCTATATGTGGGAAGATATTTCAGCTCTGATGAGCAGGAATGGGAGAGGATTTCATCATCCACAATAAATCTAGTACTGTTCTGAAGTCTGACCTTTCTGATTCCCAGGATTGCTTGTAGATTTGCTCAGACAGGGCAGGAGGCCACAGGAATGGAAGTCAGAAAGATGAACAAGTCACAAGCACAGTGATAATTTTTTTTTTTTTTTAATTACTTAGTGTAAACTATGTTCACTTATGGATGAAGGACCAAAGAAGGGCACCTGGACTACTCTGTGCAGCTCCCTCCTGCTCCTGAGCAGAGGCAAAGAGATACTGGACAGGGCCAGTGAGACTGATGAAGAAACTGGTGGCCCTTGAACCTGTAGCTTGCTGCTTCACCACAGAGCACATCACTGTCAGGCACATAAAGATTTCCTGGGAAGAAACTGATGGACATTTAGCAGATTTTGGCTGAGAAACAAAAAATGAAAGTCTATCAGTGCATACTCTACTCTGATAAACTATAGGCAAATAATCTGGGCTTTGTTGTGATTGATGTTTTCTATGTAGATTTTCAAAGTTTTAGGAAAACTTCCAGGGCAGCTCCCATTTCCTGCTCACCTCTGGTTTAAAGGCATCTGTAATCAGAAAGGCTTAGCAATAGGTGAGAAAAGGAATGTCCTCCTTATGCCATGCTTTTCTCAGTATTCTAGTTTCCCTCCCTCCTGCTTGCCTATGGCTCCCCAGGATGACAGTCTCCACTACTGTGAAACTCACCAGCCAGCTCCTGGGCTGAAACAATGCACGTAAAGTCTTACAACTGCTTTAACCTGGATCCAATCTGCAAAGATGAAATAGCACAAGGAATCAGTCCCCTTCTCCACAATGAAGAGAGCTCTGACCCTTGTCCCTTGATCTGAGGGCCCATGAACAATGTGCCAGCCATGCAGAAAGGTGCAGTTGCCCTCAGAGATTCCATTTCTGTGTACAAACTTGGCAAAACATGGTTCTTTTGCAGAAAAAGCTTATTCCAGGCTGTAGAAACACTTTCCTTCTCTCTCTTCTCTTTCCACAAGGCAACGGGATTCTTACTAGCAGATACTGTGGGAGCAGAACTTCCACCTTCCAGAGAGATTTTTCTATAAAGGCAAATAAAGGGAGAGCTGATGAGTTCTTGTGAAGGTCTCCTCTAGAAAGACAGGCTCCAGCTAGTCTGTGGTATCATCTGGCAGCACCAATTACACAGCTGAGAGAATAAAGCCTGTGATAAAAAAAAACACTTTGTACAGAGAAAAACCAACTGCTACACTGCCCATGAGATGCACTGTGGAAGGCTCTGGTGGCTGATGCTTGGGCACCAACCTGAAAACAGAGAAGTAATAAAAGGTGCTAGTCTAGAAAGACTCCCATTACTGCTTTATCTGGGCCACCAAACTAGGTGGACAAAGGGGAGAGAAAAGGAGAGCATCCATATTCCTCAACTATCGTTTGGCAGTTCTCCAAAGTGAGAAGAAAAATAGAATAAGCACCTTACAGAGGCATGCACCATACAGACTTTCCAGTCTGGTCTCCAGGTCCATGCAAGCACCACACATCATGCTGCTGCATGGACTGTGCTACAGTCCCGATTACTGAAATCTGGGCTTGACCTACGCTAAGCAGAAAGGCATCATTGCAGCTGACTGTTGCCTGGAGCTCCTGAGCTTCCATTGCCTCAGAAAGACTTGCCATCCTCAGAATTTAGCAGCCATAAAAACAGTTTTATCAGCTTCACAACGATCATTGTACACCCCTTCCACTTCAATGGGAAACCAGTGCAACATTCAACCTGATTTAACTCCACTGACTTCAGTGAACAAATTTGACCCCAAACAGACCGGATGGCTGTAAAGACCGGATAGTTCACATTGCGCTGCTGTGGGTGATCCAGGTCCCACTTATGCAGCAAAAGCCTGCTGGAAGAGTTGAGATCCTTGCTTGGACCTCACTGCAGGCTAGGTGTTACATCAGTATGGCCCCAAATAATGTGAGAAGAAAACGCCGTTCCCAACTGACAAAATCAAAACTGAACATTTGCCTCCTTTTGTTCATTCCCCCAGAAGAAACCCCAGCCACAACAGGCTGGGGAAAAAATAAAAATAAATCACATAAAACATGCATGGTAAAAGTCACCTCGCTGGGTGTCCACAACACTGCAAAGAGTTTCCAAGGTTTATAGTGCAATTTCATTTGACCTGTAGTTGAAAGGCCAGTCTCCATCACTTTGGGTGATAAAGTTCTGCTGATCCCTTTGAAAGGTGCATAAGACAGGTTTCACCAAAGGCTTAAATTTTTAAAGAACCATTCAAGTAATTAGACAGTGGCACTGGTATGGCTGAACAGTCAGATATATCTGTAGAAATCAAACCCAATCTGCTTTGTGAGTATTGTGCAAGCCTGTTAGTAAGGGAGCGCTCTTTTTCCCTTATTGTGTTTAGTAACATTGAGGAGATTTGTTCAACGACCGGCTGTAATTCCAGCACTGACCAGGAAAATGCAAATATCCCATACAAAATATTGATGTGTGATAAACGCCCAAGTTCAAGGTGCCCAACGAAAGCCCTGATAGTGGAGAAACTGCAGTGTCCAGGCCAGTCAGCATTACAGTACCTGCTAGATTTATGAACAAACTGCTCAGTCCATTCACTTGTGAGACCCTTACGCATCTCCTTCAGCACATCCTTGTTTCAAAATAATCATCCTCCCCTAAGTTAAATATAAAAATATATCCTCCATCTCAATTCATATAACATAGCTAGCAGACGACTTCCGCTCTCCAGAGCTTCCTGTCCCATGCATTCAAGGAGGGGGAGGTAGCTTCAGATCCAACAGGCTGTAGGCAAAAATGTTCCAGAAGATGGCAAACAACACAAAGATGAGATAAATAGAAAGGAAAATCCACCATAAAGTCTGATCTTGGAGTCTCTGCTCATAGTTCCTTAAGATAATGACACCAAGGGTGATTCCAACCATCACCCCTCCCAGGTGAGCCATGAAGCTGGGGTGTGGGCACGGAGGGTAGGCAGAGGGGTGGAATCGCAGCCACACAGCTCTTCCAAATTCAAAGCTCACTGGAACAAAAAAGGAAAAAATAAATTCATTGTCTAAGTCTACCCCTTAATTCCAGCTTGCAGGCAGCACTACATCCCCTGAAGAGACAGAATGAGTAAAACGGCCTTGTGTGGTGAGCACAGGGAGGCTGAGAAGCCACGGTTATGTAAGGCACACAGAGATGAGATCTCCCCAGAGGTCTGGGCTTGTGAGAGTATGGGTAGGCAAGGGAATATTCCCCTTCCAAAATTTATACCAAAAATAAAAAAATAAAAATCAGACTTTGAAGACAATTTTCTGTGATTAATACACAACCTAGTTTCCCTTGTCATGCCACTCTAGGGATACGTCTGGAAGATAATCCATTAATGTGTGTACAAGGCTGTTGCCATCCCGGACAGAAAGTGCTCTAGGAAGCCTAAACATTAGCACTATGAAATCATTGCTTGTTTGTGAATTCAAAGACGAGATGTTTAAATCTCAGATCTTCACAAATGTTACATGCTCCAGATGCTGGCTAAGAGCAAATCGTCATTTGCAATTGCTTATGCTGAAAACCCAAATCTGCATTTGAGAGTGATGTGGTTTTTGCTGGCAGAAGGTTCAGCTGCAAGTTCCTACCAAAACTGCTGCAAAGTCAAAACTCCCTGAATCAGTACAAACCCTAATGACAAAGACAAACAAGACTGGTGTACCAAACATTGCACGGTACTTACTACAGATCAAGGCAACAGCCATGCGCAGCAGTTTGAATTGGCACTTCATTCCTGACCAGTTCTGAAAAGAGACAACGAAAACAAATGATGCTGATTGCAAACCTGGGAGGATTTTACATTCAGATCTGTACTGGAAGACTATCTTTTAGGCTTGATACAAGTACCACCACACATGCACATGTTTTCCAGAGCACATATAACAGATCTTCTGTCTTTACTGCAGCCAACTCACATTATCATCTCACTCCGATCCCAAAGAAGGCTGGATTACCAGCATTTTTATGGTTATTCTGGTCTAACATTGCTCGTAGTGGATAGACGTGCATTCCTGTACCATCACACAGAAATCCTAACAACAGAAGAAACAGCTATCTCAGCAAAAGCATCATTATTCAGTGGTCAGCTTAGGGGTTGCATGGACAGATGTGCTGGGCTTTGCATAACCTGTCTAAGAACTTTTGATGAGCTGCTGTTTCCAGGTTTTAGAGGTATGACAATGCTGATATTCACTGACCTTTACAAAGTACTTCACGAGGTGAAATAACAAAAAGACATCATCACTACTACGACCAGGGTTCAGCTTCAGCCTGAACTTCATGAAAGGCGATAAGGGATATTCTGCACTAAAATCCATCAACTACTACATTTCTTTAGGTACTTCCTAACATGACATGACACATTGCAGACAGAAACAGCTCTGCAACTTCTGTAGATCCAATCAGCTCCTTCTCTTCCAAATACTTCTCGATCCATGCAAGAAGAGCTGATAGCCTCAAGTGTACTGGTATGTATTGAACTGACAGCATCTTTGGCTTCTCCTTACAAACTGCCAGTCATTAGTGCACCAAGCCACTAACTACAGTGTATTATTTCCATTTCAGGACCAGGTCACTGGGACAAGACAATGGGGCAAGATCTGAATGACCACAGGCTGGGTCAGGCCCTCTTTCCAGTCCCTTGGGCCACCAAATCTGGTTGGATTTGTTCACTTCCAAAGAGGTTAGACAGCCATTCAGGTACTCACCATGACTATATTGGCCAAGTGAGCTGAGACAAGTGCATACACGCCTCCAGAGGAGCCTACCACAGGCGCAGTCATATCAGCTACTGAGACTGCCAGGGACCCTGGGAGGAAGAACAAGGGTTTGTCAAAATTGCCAGCCAAATAAAATCACTCTCTCCTATCCCACAATCCTACTAACTGCCATTTCTGTGTTGTCTGCTGCACACTGCACTGCAGATGTGCAGTGTTTATCCACACAGATGAAGCCCCATGACTTAGCAGACTGATCTACATAGAAGAGTTTGTGCTTGGAAAGTTGCAGACTGGGAGCCACTTTAATGCTTACAAAAATAATAGGCAACAGACACTGGGGCTGGTCTGCTAACTCCTTTCCCTGCATTAACGAGCATGGTGTTTGTACCATGCCTAGTCCTGTGCCCTAGTCCAATTATTCTTTTCACAGCCTCTCTCCAGGAATGCAGGATTTATTAGCACTCAATGCAGCCTATTTTACAATGGCCTTATCTGCTTATTATGGAAAAAATAAAATTATGCAGCTGGAAAAAAAGTCACCATAAATCTTGAACTAAGGCAGTTGATCCTTGTCCAAGTTCCACTGTGAAGCCCTTGGTTGTTCCTACACTCTCCCCCTGTTGTAATGAGATGTTGATCTATTGTCAGCTAACTTTCATCACCTTCAAACTGCTGGAAATGCCAAACATAAATAAAAGCAATACAGCACAAAATAAAAATCAGTCAAAACCTATAGTTTCATGATTAAATGAATTTCCAGATTCCTGCGCACTGCTCACAACATACAATCAAATACTTCTTTCTTTCTTAGGCTGTGGGAACCAGACAGCACAAGACAAGTGGAAGAACTAGCACAGGACCTGGGGGCAGAGCGGGATGGGGGCAAAGTCTCTTCATGCAGGAGGACAATGTATGCCTGTGATGCCACCTTTCTTTTAGCTGTCTATGGGACACAAGGAAAGGTACAGTGTGATCACCATGTTTTTGCAAGTCTCCTGAACACAGAGCCTATGGATAGTTAGAAACAGATGTCAAGTTGTAGTGTATTTCCCCTTTCAATTTCCCTCCAAATTAATTTTAAAACATAGAAGATCAGATTGCTCACCTCCCATACCCAAATGTCACAAAACACTTTTTCTATTCAAAAGTCATCACAGACTGTTTTCAGATGCGTCTCCATATGTGGCATCCAGAGGTGTAACCTACCTGCCACAACTCCAGCAACATACACAAAGCTGATCCTCGCAGCTCCATGCACCATTTCCAGGGGAACCCCAACCAGGAGCTGAAGGACAACATTCAGTCCAAGGTGTTCTATCCTGCAAGCAAGGAAAAACAACAGTTGTCCTCTTTCCTAACCCTGTCTCTCCTTGTCACCCTTGTGACAGATGTCTCGAAAGGAGATCAGACAGCATCTGCTTCATGAAAGTAGATTGTAACACCGGGACTGACTGCTTACAAAGCAGGTGGATTGAAATGACACAGTGGCATCCTTAACACACAATACTAGCACCTTTCTGGGGGGAAAGTGCAAAGTGGCTAATGCATTGTAAATCTATGTCATATTTTATACAAGAAATGGATTGCTCACAGACAGATCCTAGCAATACTTGGTTTAATTTGTATGAATTTTCACTGTTTTGGTCTTTCTTCATGTTACCATAGCAATTTTCCATATACATCAGGAAAAAAAAAAACCACTGATGGCAAGATGCACTAATGATAGAACTGTCTCATAAAGGAGAATTTAAAGTTGGACCATAAAAAGCTGCTAGAAATGACACTGCAGGAAACAGACCTTTCCGGATATCTTAAAACTTTTTTTACCATTTTATTTTTCTCTAAATTTCTCTCCCTGCACAAGACACTTAGCACCACAATTTGCCATCATGGGATTTACATCTTTGCTTATCATCTTGCTCAATGCTTTTGAAACTACTGGGCATGGGTATATTCTGGCACCCATTCTGTTCCTGGATGTTCACAGAACTTGGGAATTAAATTAGGAACAATTATCAAAGGTCAAACAGAGATCACAGAAAAGAGTTGAAGCATTGCGGTGGGGAGGACAGAAGCTTCAGCTGGCATTTTAACATCATAAGGCAGCGCCTGACATTTTCACACAAAGCTGTGGGTCTTATTTTTCAAAAGCAGCTTTTGTAAGCGCTCAGCAAAGTTTGCCCTAGACTCTAAAGTGACTTCTCTGATTCACAGCTGTTCTTAAAAGACTTTCCAGGAGTGATCCCATTCACTCTTCCTCCCCATCATGCTAAGAGCATTGAAGGCTCCATAGTCAATAAGCACCCATAAAATATAATTAGCCTTTGCCGGTGCTGAATGTGTCATTCTTGAAATGACAATTTCACTGATTTATTAAAGACTTTCTCCTTCCCTGGGACCAAGCAAATGGGACTGGGAATCAATGCAAGTCATTAGTCATGGCAGTGTTACAAATGTGTGGGCCCCAGATAATCAACGTCTGCTTTCCATGAAAGCAGAAGGGCAGAATTTACAACTTTGCCTGGCTTTTCAGCACTTGACAAAGCTCCCCGCATCAGGACCATCACACAGTCCATGCATATTTGGAATCTTTCTAGAGCCACAGTCAGCCAAGCCTTAGCAACCACTGCCTTCTTGGACATATTCTGATTGTCACTTGCTTAAAGCAAAAAAACAAACAACAATAACAACAACAACAAAACAACAAAAAACACAGACCAAGTGCACTAAATTAAGCAGAAGTTCACATTACAATCTGAAAAGTCTCAGCTGGAAACAGGATAACAATAAACCCCATGAAATTGTCTTAGCCTCTCCTTTGAAAACAAGAGGAGAATGATGGACTTGCACTACAAACATTATTACCTTTCTAAGATTTATCTGCCCTCCTGATATGAAAGGAGCTTCACACATGATTTAGCAATAAATGAATATTTAGCATAACTCCAGGTGCTGCAAACAAGTCATGGGGTTTGTAATCCAGCAGGACTCTTCATTGCTTCGAGGGCTATATAGCTAAGGAATTTGGAATCCGTCACAAAAGCAAAGAGTCTTTTGCACAGCATCAGCACTGCTCATCACAAAGCCAGCCACAGATGTGAAGTAAACCCGGTATATTTTTCAGACAGTAAGTGTGGAGGATGCCTGTTATAGGTAAGGGCCAACCTTGCACAGATAGAAAAGCATGCCACAGGTGACATAGGAAGACACTGAAGTGCTGCAAAAATTATAATTGTGCAGGTGCTTCTCTTCAAATGAATTGCAGAACAATCTGTGGTCACAAAAGTGAAACAGCAGAGCAACAACAACAGAAACAGAAGGAAAATCAGACACAAATCAGCTTGCATTAGTTAACTCTTCCTTCTCTCTACAAGCCCAGTTTTCCCCACATTCTCAGTGACGGACCTTTCTAATTCTCATTTTACATAACCAGCCTCACGTCTAAGCCCAACAGTCTCCACTTGTAGACTGATGCCTCTGTACACAGGATTTTTTGGAAGGCTTTACCATGCAGAGTACAGATGTCACCACATTTAGAAGTTCCCTCTAGATTTTTTGTCTATTTTCCCCTGGAGTTGAGTCTGTTCTGTTCCAAGTATGGTTTTTATCCAGAGATCTGGGGCACATCTTATGCTCAAGGGCAGTTACACACTGAGGCTGTTATTCCATAGCAGAGAAGGAACATCAGCTTCTTGGTGGAAAAAGGAAAAGATCTGCTTGATCTTTCTGGCCTTTTAAAGGAGAGCATTGATTGATGGGAATATAAGCTTTCTATTTAAGAACAAAGGGTCTTTATTCAGTTTTAAATTATAAGCCACTGTTAAAGAGCTTGTTACTCTGATTCTTCAATGACAGAATTAAAGAAAATTGCAATTATCAGCCAGGAATGTGTAAAGATAATGATCTGAGAAAGCACATAGAGGGAGTAGCGTGTTTTGTACAGAGGTGAACTTTCCTGTGACACTCACTCATTACCATGGCATCACAAACATCACATAATTAAGTCTCTCTGAATCCTGGGAGGACTAGCACAGTCCAGAAGCTCAGAATTCGAAACCTCATGTCTTTTATTCTCTTCACAGGTCTGATACACACCTCCCATGGAATGAAGGAGGATTCATGTTACTGTGCCCCTTCGTTTCATACTAGATAGATCATTCTCTGTCCATCTGGTCAGATATGACTGTCAGCTCTTCAGGAACACTGGTGTTTGTACAGTGTGTACAAAATGGGAGTTGACTCAGGCTTCTAGGCATTACCTTAGTCCCTACAGAAGGGACTTTTCCAACCTTAACTAGACAGTTTAGCAAAAATACAACACGTACTTCTTAAACAACAGTCCAGCATCATCCATATGTTACTTCCTCCCTTTAGACAGCTGTGAAGGTTTGCCCCTCATTGCCCAACACTCCACAACAGGTTCAGATTTTAATAAATAATTTACAATTTGTTTCGTGTGTGTGTGTGTGTCTGTTTTTTCATGTTGTTGTTGCTTCTAATTGATGTTTGAGCTTATTCAGTCACTTCATCCCCCTGACTCTCTCTGGGGAATCTGAAACTGAACTGTATCTGGGGAATTTCTGCAGTTTATAAGTACTCACCCGGCATGCATGAATATGTAGGTTAGGTACCTCCAAGCCTGAGCACGGAGCTGAGGATGGTAAAGCAATGCATTCTTCAGGTATAAGGGATGAGTGACTTGCAGCACAAATCTGTCTAACATCACCCCATTGTAAAGAAAAAAGGCAACCTAGAAGAGCAGGGAGATTTCTTGGTTACCAAATGCCTTCTCTCACTGAAAAACTCTTTGCAACACAAAATCACAATGGGGAAGTCAACTCTAAAACAAATTTTTCTCCCACCTGACAGCCATACAGCATGAAAGTTCTCTGTGGTGAGGAATCTGCAACACAACAGCATAACCCTGTAAGTGGCTTTCCATAACAGGTCAACCACCAAGTCAGAGGAACTCAGCACCCTACCAGTGCCACAGGATACCATTCTCTATATTTATTCCAGTGCATCGCTTACTTATTGTGCAAAGGTCTTGAGCAAGAAATGAGCAGGTCAGAATATTTAATTCAGATTTTGTTTCCTCCATTTTCTCTCCATTCAAAGAACAGAGATAGCCATACAGGAATTTATTTCTGATTCTATTACTTGAATCACCCCTAAAACTGTTCAGATTTTCACTCTTCAAAAAATTTTGCTTTGGTTTCCCAAATTCTGTAGTTTCATATACAAATTGCATATACAAATTCAATGACTAAGAACCACACATGGAGACAGATAGGAACACAGCCTCAATTCACACACACACATAGGTAAGCCGAAACAGCCATTTCAGCCTCATGCTTATCCTTGTCCATGAAAGCCCTTGTTCATGCCACTGCAAAGACATCAGCAGTGTGGGGTGAGCTCCCAGAGACAGGGCAATAAAGTACTTGCCTCTACGATAGTGATGGTAATCATGAACCAGGGTGGAGGGCAGCAGGTATAGCTGTCATAGTACCACTTGCGATCTATTTCTCGTGGCAAGGTCTCATATGCAACATGCCGGATCAGCCTCTGCGATAGGCTCAGCCCAGTCTCCTCCAGAAGTGCCTTGCTGCACAGCCTCCTGTTCCCCTGCAGGATGGCTTGGCGGAAACTGTTCGACCTTTTGTTGCTCATCTGCGTAAAAAAGAAAAAAGGAGGAAACCATGAGGACAAAGCAAGACCTGGCACAATCTTCACGGGGGATTAGTACCAATTTGGCAGCACTAGACACATGCAGTCAGGAGAACCACTACCAGGCTGGAGCTGTAAGAACCAAGTTTCAGCTTGATCATAAGGTGACCTACACTCGGTGTGAGAGAAAACAGTTCCAAGACTCGCTATTTTGGTGCCAATAAATGAGGTCAGGGCAGAACACCAGCAAGGCAGAGTAGGGGCTGCTGATGTACCTACCTGAGCTTGCTGCCCTCCTTCCCTTGGCTTCCCATCCAGTTTTCATTATCCACTGTGTCCTCCCTCCCTCAGCTTCCCCTGCTCTATTGCACTTCCCTGTGCCTGCCATCTCTAGGGGCAGAACATTTCTTAAATTCAGCAGCAGGTACATTCACAGCATCTAACTTATGTTCTGATCCTTGTTGGCAGGATTTAGCTCTGGGTAAGGAAAATTATCCCCTTGTGTAAAACAGAAACAACTACATGAGCAGTACCAACAAAACGTACTAAACTGGTGTATACGTCATCTTAGCTGCTGTACACTTGCAAGAAGAAAGGATGTATTTTTAAAAAAAGTTATCCTCAGAGTGGGTAGATTTTGAGACAGTGCAGACTTTGGAGGATATGGCTAATTTGTATATGCATTATCATGAGACGTGCACAGAATTAGCTATCTATCTTTTGAGCATTCACTTTCTCAATTTGGATGCATAATTAAAGCAATTGAATTTCCAAATTAGGCAGATGGAATTTTATGCTAGCCTGCTTGGAAGGAAAAAAAAAAATCTGGTCTGAAAGTGCTTGCTCCAAGATTTGGGTAATTGCTAATTAGCCCTGATGTCAAACAAACCTACTGCACCAGAGTCACTGTCTGGACTGCTGAATCTTTGGCAGAGAAGGCTTAAAAAGATAGAATCACTAACTATGCATACAGTTCACTACAAGAGGACCTTTTACAGCAAGAGGCAGAAAAGCTTGGTCCCTCTTCTTAGAGATTAGCTACCTGATCTCAGAAACCACAAGCATCTTCAGTCTCCCAGAATCAAATGAGAGATGATGTTCAACAGTGCTGACTTCCAATTGTCTTGGATCACAGTGGATTCGGCCAATATTCCAAAGACAGTAAAGCCCAGAGCTTCTACTCTCAGTGCCCAGGCAGCCAAGTAATTGTTCCAAGCTGAACCAAGCTGCTTAAAACGCAGTAATCACTGCAGGGAGCCAAGTCCTGTTAATCACTGGAGGAAGACGAAGGGGCCATCTGAGGTGATATTTTAATGGCCTTTCAAGCTCCACACATGGGTATTGCAACCCATTCTTCCCGTAGTCACCCACCCCTCCTTAGCCTTCCATTTGCAGCCTGTCCCTCTGTCCCTCCCATGTAGAAATTCACTAAGAAACATCCACTCGATGTAAGGCTTTCCTTAGGTTTTGTGGGTGACAAACATTCCTCAGTTTCCAAAATCACCTTTAGCCACCTAATGATCTCTCTTTGTCCACAGAAGAAAGCTTTGCTCTGGCCCAGGTTTGCAGCCTGTCAGAGACACACTGTGCAGACTCCCTTGCAGCGTTTATTCTGTTCTTTCTGGTTTCATTCTTCTTGTGGACAAGATTAAACTGAGTTTGAAACTAAGTTTGCCTACTACAGATGCAGATAACTGACAGTATTCTGAAGCTGTTGATATGCCTATTCTAATTGCAGCAATATGTTTGATTTTCTTGCCTACCACAAAATGATCAGTGCCTTTCCTTGCTGCAGCACTTCAGTGGAAAATCATAGCTTCCTGAGTAAATCAAAGAAAATCATTGCAGTTCAGCATTATGAAGTGCTGACTACTCTCAGCAGATGATCACATCCTTGCTGCAGACACTGGTAAGAAAGATGAGTGGGAAATCCCAGAGGCTGCCAACATTTGTGTGTTTGCTGGGATCATAATAGAAATTTCCTTGCATTTGTTCAGTAGAGGATCCTAACTCAGGTACCACTAAACCCTTCTGTTATTGCTAAGCACGGTGAAAGAAGTCTGCTCAGTTCAGCTGCCTGAATTCAGCACAGCCATGCCAGTTCAGCATCCTGTTCTGTGTTACTGCTAGTGCTGCCCAAAGAACTCAAACAACAGTCAAAGCAGTGTAAATTCATCAGAGTCATGTTTCTGAAGGCATTCCTCAACACAACTGAGCAGAAGAGAAAGACCTTCTTGCTTTTGGCAAGAGTGAGATATTGCAGGATCACTGTGGAAGTGACATCTTAGAAGAACAAAGCCTCTGGCTCTTATGAGGAGGCGAGCAGCTGGACCTCACTGCACTAAGTAACCTGCCCAAGGCCATACAATAGAGTTAGCAGAAGAATCCAGGCTGCAGGAGTTCTCTGATTACTAGGTTGCACTGACTACAAGCCTTTCTGTTCTTCAGAGTTCTGCCTTCCTCCTCCAAGACAGGCACATGGAACACAAGACCTTCTACATGCTAAATGGAAGCTTGTGACAATAATTTTCCCCAAGGAATGATGAAAGACAGTTGTAGCTTTGTTCTCTCAACAACCTGTTCTCACAGTTTATTATTTTTACAAGGTGTTCTATATTGGTTGTTTCTGGTCACATCTGGATGATAAAACACGAAGAATTATTTAAACTGGTTAATGATGTTGATATGCAATATGCTGCAATAGCTGGCAGCTCTATGTGGAGCAAATGTGACTGCTGGAGAAAGACCCTGCATGCCTCAAACACAAATGACAAGGTTATTTCTATGCATCATGAGGCACTGTCAATTGGTAGCCCCTCCAAACAACAGGTATGGATGCATCACAGCTACAATTTTAGCTAACTTAGACAAGAGGCCATAGGATCAAAGTGTTTAGGGACAGAAAAAAAACCTTTGAAACAAACCTCTTGGGTGGTGGGACAGAGGGTCTGCTGGGTATTCAAATTCACCAGCTCTTAGCAAAGAGGCAATGAAAAAACTGCCTCCAAACAAAACGGAGCAAGTCTTGAATTGCTGTAGTCTTTCAGAGTTTTTGAAAATATCCAGCACCAAGTATATCCTTCCCAGATTGCAACTCACTATGCTCCTCAGAGGGAACATGACTGGCAATGAGCAAAAGACTCCCCGTATCTACCAACAAGAGCAAGTGCTGTGTCAGTAGGAGCCAGGATTCAATTAAATTAGAAGAAAATCAAAAGGCTTTGGTACCCATAATTACAACTAGTTCTTCAGAGCCCTTAAGAGTACTAGCTAAACCTTCTGCCACCACAGGCAGAAACAAAAAAAATCTTTGTCAGGTCTTCTTTTTAGCAGAGGCAATGGGAAGAAGGCCAGGTTCCCAATAATGTCACAGCCTTGGTGTGGTTTTACACCCAAATTAGGCAGGGACACTGACTAACACTACTACACATGCTCAAAAGTGCCCACAATCCTTTACGATATGGATGACTGGATGTACTCAGCACCTGTTAAAACTGGGCCTCTCAGGAAGAAGACATCCTCCTGGCCTCAGCTTGCACTCGTTGCACATCATGCCAACAGAGAAATGAGCTCCCAGGAGACAGCTAAGCTGACTGCCAGGCCTCGGGCAAATACAACAGTCCTGGGTCTACTTCAAACCAAGGCATGAGAAAAGACAGAGGATTAAGTCACTACTGCTGCTCCCACCAACTCATGATAAGAAGCCTATTTTGTTCCTCAGATTGACTTTAAAATACTCAAATCTTCCCAAACAAAAAGTCTTCCATATGGTCACAATTTGCTGACTTGATTTTGGAATTACATAACATTGGTATTTATGAGCCAAGTATTTAATCATCAGCTGAAAGAACACTAGCCCCATTGTTGGCCTGCACGTTACTACAAGCCCGGAAGCTAAGGGCAGCCCACCCCACCTCTCTTCATGCAATTGATCTGGGATTTCTTTAGTGAGCATGATATTAAAGCCATAGGCACATGGGCATAGAAAATAGTATATGAGGAATTAGGGGAGAAGAAACAACACATCCCCTTAGTTCTTCATGCCTGCAAACGGTTATTATGCAGAGAGAAATTTCTCTTGCAAGTCAGGCTGACATGACCTGTAACCATGCATTGATATCTCTGCCCTTTGGTATTAACGTACCAAAACACAAGAAGATTTAGCTCTGCTCAAAGGGTGTGTTTAATGCAGCTGATAGGAAGGATAATTTTTGCCCACTTAGATATGAATTTGTTTTCCGTATTTAAACTGTCAAAATTAAGGATGAATCCTTACAGCCTAGCATGGGACAGTGGAAACTTCATTGGAGTACAAAGCCCTGCTTTTGTTCAGGACATATCAATCTAGAATTAATCCCAGATAATCTACAACTTGCAATAGAAACTGGTTATTCCCACTAACGGACCAACTTCTCTGGGTTTCTTGACTATCTGTACTACTGTTGCTGCCCCAGCACGAGGGTATGATAATCAATAGCTAAATCATATAGTATTTCCCCACCTCCAGTTACTGGCTTATGTGGGGCACAATATCCTCTTTATGGTTTTTATTCAGCCCCGTTCAGGAGATTTAGGAAAACATGGACTTCTGCCCACTAGGTACTGGCATCTCTGAGGTTGGTCTACAGCTATTTTTAAGACCATGACAGGCAACGCATTCAGCTCTCCAGCTCTGATCTTCCAAAAGACAGAACAGTAAATCAGAAGCTAGCACATGCCTCTTTAAAAGCCTCTGTCAGCTCTAGTTTTATAACCCACTTTACTTACAAATGCAGCTTTTCCAATCAATTTTGCTTTCAAGATTCACATTTATTTCCTTCCCTCACTACTCACTTCTATAAAACGCTAATGTGGGTAAAGACTGCTTTGCCCAAAACACATAGCTCAGCATTAAGTTCATCTGTCACAGATGTTCATATCCTCTGCACCAACCTGGCAGCATTTTCCTTTCCCAAAAAGTATCAAATGGAAACTAAAGGAAATAACATCCTGATTTGTTCTGACCAAGCAGTGGATTCAAGAAAAGTCAGAGGCAGGAGAAACCAAATAAATTATTGTTGTCATTGCAGGGGTATTCGCTGCTCAAGCCTTTGCCTGTACCAGGCTTCCAGCTTCCAGCATTTCCATTAGAAAAGATAAACCACGTTTGTATTTCAAGGTTAAGTACAAGAGCACTTGTGGGACAAGACTAACTTACTGGTTCAAATTACATTGTGTCAAAATGCAGCAAACTTCAAACCTCAAACCCCTGACACATACTCCATTTTTCATTGGTACTGGGAAGGATTCTGCATCTGAAGTGAACCCAGCTTTCGTTTTCTAAAGCATTTTTCTTTTAAAATGCCTTTATAACATTTCCCATTCATTTATGTATTTTAGATATATACACAATTAAAATGACCATTTAAGTTTGCATCATGTTTCTCAAGTTTCAAATGCATGTGATTGGAAACAGCTAAGGAATCACGGTTAAGGATGGAAATTTCTACGCTAAGTTTCACTTTAATTGGCACAGTGATTATTTGCCAGACTAGTTCACTTGGAAGAAAATGCTTTCTTCTGCTGCTACATGCAGCCAGTATCTAATAGACTCAGACCAATGTACAAGCTGAATACACTCCAAAAGCAGCTCTTCCATGACAGTTTTTCAGTTTCAAGATACTCACCTGACCATCTGATGGCTTTTTTCCCCTCAGGAGATGTGTGTTGCTCTTGGAGCATCAGAAATGGGACATCACCCATTTTCTCCAAAATGGAAAGGAAAACAACACAAAGGCAGCGTGAGGAACATTTGTCAGGAGGGTCTTCAGCTCCTGGATGTACTCCCTGGAGTAAGAACTTTGCACCTCAACAAGTGCTTTAGCACATGGAGAGGTAAGGGATGGATAAGGACACAATCAGATGACCACTCTAACTTGCAGAACTATCTATCTCTTAAGAAAACTTCCTTCTTACTCATCTTAGTATAATATTAGATCAAATAGGAAGTAAGAGATTTTCAAATATTTTTAATTTTAAATATTTATTTTATCTCTGAACTAAGGCCAGGATGAGAAGTCAGGAATCCTATAGTTTCACTCAAGTTAGTGTGAATCAAGGACAGAGAAAGCACTTAAATGTGTGTCCCACTGGATGCTGAAGGAAAACCTGAGGTCAGTGATGGGAGTCATCTTGATGTTTGGCAGAGTACCTGCCATGGTTCAACAGTGCAGCTAATGGGAAGCACAAAGAGGAAAAGGAGGAGCTCTGAAGCCTCCAGTCTTTCCTGCAACAAACCTTTCTAGGTTAGCAACCGGGTTTGTAATTTTGTTCTCACCAGACAAGGCCACTAGAACTGAAGCTCAGGGTTATTCTACAATAGCCTTTTAAGTGTAAAAACTCACTAGAAAGTGAACAAGTATTTAGCAGAAAGAGGAGATATTCATTTAGGGAGACTTTTGTCTCGCCTGGAGATTCCCCTGAGAATCAGAGATTTAGGGTTTATTGCTCATTTTCCCAGTGACTCAGGTAATAATTACATGCAGTTCCTGCAAAGCACTGTTCAGCTGAGCCTTCTATGCAGTTGTCAGCTGGTTCAGTAAAGGATATGGAAAGACACTGGAAGTGGAATTTATAGCTATTTTATGACTGTACTATGAAGTAATTCTAAGCATGATTAAGGGGGGAAAAAAAAAGTTTTAAAGGATCTCTCTCTCTCGCCTTCCCATTATCTGGGGGAAAGAATACTGTATGTAACTTCTTAAAAGCTCACCTCCACAAAGATAATAAAGCCCTCCTGGTGCTATCACATACACACTTACAAAACCAAAAGATAAAATTCACTCTTTTGTCCTTTAAAAAAGTTCTCTCTTTTCCCAGCAACAATTCTTTCTTCTTGTCTCAGTTCAAGCCAAGCTGGAGGAAGTATTTCCAAGTAAAAATTGTCACCATTGCAAGCAATGAAACAGCAAAGAGCAAGAGTTACTCTCCTTTCAAAGAAGAAAGGATAGACACAAAAATCTAAAGGCATACACAGCGTCCTTACAAGGGACAGTACCAAGCTTTGCTTTTATCACTGAGGTGGCTAACAGGAGCAAATGGCTTCCAACCATACAATATTTACAAATGTCTGAAGATATAAGCAGCCATATTTGATGACTTCAAAAGCAATGGAAAAGCAGGCAGCAGTTAGAGGAAGGAGGCAAAGACATCTGAGGGAACAGCAGGAGGGGTTCAGCATCTCACAGAACTGGTTCATCTGATGTGGCTGGCTATTGCCTACTAAATCCTGTGCCCATCTGGGGATGTGTGCCACCTCTGCTCTGTTAAGATAAAACAGCATGTTGAGAGTTTGGAGAAAAGTTTTTTCACAGACACAAATTATGTGAACTTTTAATTTGGCAACTACTGACAGCAAGGGCATGCTGCTATTTCCAGATTGTCTGCAAAAGGAAAACTCAAGTCAGAGAAGCTGCCTTAATGACCTCTCTTAGTGTCATACATGGCCAGCAGGAGGTCTACAGAACAATTGCCAAACACACACACACACACACACACACACACCAAAAACAACCAAAAACCAACAATAAAACACCACACTCTCAGACAGAAGTGGCTGCAAAGCTCTAAGACAACATATATTTTAATGGCAACCAGGCTACATGCTATGTCCTTCACAAACCAAAGGGAAAAGCACTGTTTAGTCCAGTGAGAAAACTGGCCTCCCATTCTGGAACACAGCTACCAATTCTGAGTTTCATTGATCAGTTTAAAATCTCATTCAACTCCATCGACTCTTCAAAGAGAAAAAGAACAAAAACCCTCAGCCTATACTTCCTATTACAGTTGTTCCTAAACAGCTCCAAGTGAACCCCGTTTAATGACACCATCAACAGTATTTTAGAGATTTACCAAGAAGCAGAGATAGCTGATCATCATCAAGCACAAAGCATGTACTTAATACCACCAGACAAAATTGTCTGTGTCTAGACAGACAGCTATTAAGTGAATCAGGACCACTCCCACAATTTCACAGCACCAAGTCTGTGTCAACCGTGGTGTTGCTTTCCATCAAGAAGTTCACAAGGAAGGTTTTGGAGCAGGAAACCAGGGAAAGAGAAGGAGCCCTAAAAGTTTTGGATGTTGGAAATTTCTAGCAACTGGTGGAAGAAAGAAAAGAGATGCCATTTGTAAGTAATGTTCTGGCATTTGCATTACCTATTGACTAGCAAGGGCAAAAAATGCAGATGAGGAGGACAGAGGAGGTGATGATAGAAAATCAATGGCTTCTTTACAGCAGTCATTCAATAGCAGTGAAGGAAATTTGTCATTCTCCAGAAATCACTTCAAGCAGGTGCGAACTGGTACTACCTCCCATTCCCAGAGAAGGAGGATGCTGCCCATGCCTTTTTACCCTCCCTCCTGCCTTTCATTAGCTTGCACTGCTCTCAAGATCAGTGGAGCAAGGAGAGAGGAAAAGCCCAGTTCTATTCCTGAGCCTGCTGCAAAGATGCTGGCTGGCAATGGGCCATCGCGTCTGTAAAATAACTCAGAAGATACCTCTTCCCACTACCTAAGTGTTGTGCTGTTAATTCTTATGGGGTACTTTGAACATATCAATCTGTAAAACAAGCAGCTGTTACTATAAATACACTGCTGATCACGGAGTACTATTGACCACACTGTTTATTAGGCTGGAGCTGAGGGAAACCTCACACTCACTGTGTCTAACAAGACAGCTTGATTAGGTCCAGCAGATATATTTTATGTTATTATATCACAGTAATTTCATCTTTACACCGACTTCACTGAGTCTGTAACCTGGATCCCTGACAGCTGTGCCCTGCCAGGCAGAACACTCACCAGGTTGACGAAGTCCTGGTAGCAGATCTTCCCTTCTGAGTTGCTGTCTGCCAGGGCCAGGAGAACCTCCAGTTTGTGGGGGTCCAGCTCTGAGCCGTGTCTCTGGAGAAGGGTGCGAAACTTCTCTGTGCTGATGTAGCCAGTGTTGTCAGGATCAAACTGGAATAGGAGAGGAAAGTGCCAGAATTAACCATTCCAAGTTACACACAGCTCTGATCTCCTGTTCATCCATTACGTGCTGCAAAGCTACAGGGATCCTGGGGGCTGCTCTAGACTTTGGTGACCTCCAGCTTCTTTTCACTATCCACGGAATTACAAAGCACCCTGCTGCAGAGATGGGCAAATCCAGCATCGTCATCCTACCTCCATCCAAGCTTCAACTAAGTCAGCTCTCCTCACCTTCCTTCCCTCTGAGCTGTTTCTATTGATTGTGGCCAGCAGGGAGAGGGAGGTGATCGTCCCCCTCTGCTCTGCCCTTGTCAGACCTCACCTGGAGTGCTGTGTCCAGGCCTGGGGCCCCCAGTACAGAAGGGATGTGGAGCTGTTGGAGCGGGTCCAGAGGAGGGCCACCAAAATGATCAGAGGGCTGGAGCACCTCTCCTATGAGGAAAGGTTGAGGGAGTTGGGATTGTTCAGCTTGGAAAAGAGAAGGCTCCGGGGAGACCTCATTGCAGCCTTCCTACTTGAAAGGAGCTTACAGGCAGGAGGGCAACCGACTTTTTGAACGGGTGGTTAATGGTAGGACAAGGGGGAATGGGCTAAAACTGAAAGAAGGGAGGTTTAGGTTAGACATCAGGAAGAAATTCTTCACTGAGAGAGTGGTGAGGCACTGGAACAGGTTGCCCAGAGAAGTTGTGGATGCCACATCCCTGGCTGTGTTCAAGGCCAGGCTGGATGGGCTCCTGGGCAGTTTGATCTAGTGAGCTAGTGGTTGACAGCCCTGTCCACGGCAGGGGGGTTGGAACTAGATCACCTCTGAGGTCCCTTCCAACCCAAGCCATTCTATGATTCTATGTTATTTTTTATACCCCTCTCTATCTGGACTATCAAAGCAGATGGGAGTTGCAGTCTGTGAGACAAAGCATACTGAGAACAGTTTTACACCTACATTTCCTAATACTGCTTCAACACAGGAATGTCATCCTTCCTTGAGCCCTTTCTGCTCAGTCTTCATGACAGCTTTCCAGATCATCTCTATACATACCTTCAAAATCTCAGCGCTTTCACTGCTGAAGAGCTCTTTAGAGATGGATTGGAAACAGTTATTGGACTGGGAGCAAAGTAGAAGAGCATTAAGTCAAACTGAAAATAGCAAGGCAGCCACATGCCTATTTCAGAATGTAAATGAGACTCATTAGAAGGAAAGTCCTAGGTGAGATGTGGGGGGAATCCCACTCTGACCAAAAACATCTCCCTGTCAGACTACATGGTTCATCTCCTGAAAGCGTCATTGAACAAAAGGAGGCAGCTTCACAAGGTTGTTCTAACTTACAACCTCTTCCAGCCTGTAACTGACACAGAGCTCCCCTGGCACTCTGTGAGGGGCTGCCAGCTCACAGGCAGGCACACCCCCAGCCCCAACAAAGCCAGTGCTGGCACCATGCCGAGCATGTTTGTTTCTTTTGTGCTTTGAAAATGGTGAACACAAGGGGCTAGGCCATCCTGCACTAGCTGTGCTGCAGTCTGATCTCTGCCAGCTCTCTGTTGCTGGGAGATTTGCCTTTGATTTCCCAAACTTGGCTCTGAGCACTATGGTGCTCACTGGTCTCCTTTTGTAGATAATGATATCGAGCTTGTTGGCTGGACTGAATGGCTGTCAGGGGGCAGAGTGGTCAGGAGGGAGTCTTTTCATGGAAACGTTTGGGACATAAAGGGCCTTGGCACAGCCCAAAAGGTCCTGACAATCCTTGCTCTTTCCTAATAGAACAAAAGCTGAACAGGCGCCGGGCCTTCGATCAGACACAGCGGAGTGAAGGCTGCCTTGGCAAGGCAGTGGGTGAGAAGAGAGATGTGGCAGAGGATGCAGCCTGCCAGCAGCAGGGCTGCTGTTGCTCTGCTGTCAGAAAAACAGCCACAGCACAGGCATCTTGTTTAGAGGCTGCCATGCAGTGCGCGAGGACCTGGCTCTGGCTCATTCTGGCCTGAGCCAAGTACTTTTCTCCCACTATTCCTGGGCACTGCTATTGCTGGCTGCTTTGTTGAGGAGGAGCTGCCTAAACTGAGTAAGGGAGATCAAAGACCCTTGCTGGAGCAAGCTATTTTGTCCAAGCAGCAGAAGATACTGGGGGAAGTGGATTACATGAAACAAGACAAACCAAGTGACCAGCGGACAGTCAGAGCTGGGTCAGAGCTGGGTGCTCGCATCTGCTAAGGGTGGTTCTGTCTTTGTGAGGTGGCCTGGATGTACCCTTCCTGGCAGCTGGCACCCAGAGCCAAAGGTGGATTTCATCAGCTGTTTACTGTTTAACAAAGGGTTTAGTATTAATCCCTGGACAAATTCAGCTCCCCTACTCCAGTCACCCCACTCTAATGCTTTGAGTTAACAAATTAAATCCTAAAAACAACCCAGATGCAAGGGCTTCTCCACAAGGCTTGGCTCTGATGCTTTTTGGCTCTTGCTGGGAAGTCCAAGCCAGCGGAATTTTGCAGTCACCAATCCCGGAGGCATAAATACCCAGGAAATACAGTATTATTAGCATAATACCTGGGATGACTTTTCTCAAGGGGAATTTGCAGAAGCAGAGAGATGAGTAATTCAGTGAATGGATCTAACACCTGCTATCCCATAGTCAGTTCTGTGTTCATCCTTGCTTCCTGAAAACATTTGACCCAACCAACACCTTACTTAACCATATCACTTTAACTATATCTGAACATTTAAGACATCAGAATGTATCTTATCTAGAACAAAACCACTTGCTCTTTGAAGCTTTAAATATCTCCCAGTTTGAGGGCCACGGTTAGCGACAGAAGTGTGGGAATCTCCCCCTGTGCTGTGTGCTCTCTGTTGGACTTTGTAGAAAGACCAATGTCTACAGCAGTGGGAAATATCGATACTTCTTCAAAGTTTTGTTCTACTTTAAAGCATGTGGAAAGGAAACATTTTGTAACCAAGAACAGAGATTACACAAGCACTTCAGAATTTCCAGCCAGCCCACAAGCACACAATGATGACTCCAGACACTCTAGCACTAGAGCAGATAGCACCCTGTTACTCGAGGTGGTATCATCTCTGTATCTGTTACTGGATGCTGGCTTTCCAGACAGACAGCTGAAGCCTGTTCAGTGAACACAAACAAGACTCTGCTTTGGGCATGCTTCTTTCTCACACCAATAGTCACCAGTATCCCTCCTTCACTGTCTTGCTGCTTCTTCACTAAAGCAGTCACAGAACATAGCTAGTGGTTTTGGTACTGTAACTGTGCTAGGCAGCCTGTTTCCCTTTTTCACATTACTCTGTATAATTTTCATTTTGTCACTGAGTTATTGATATCAATCAGAAATAAGCTTTAATTCAAACTGTGGATCTGAGCAGCATGAAACAGAAACAGGTGAACAGTAAATAATTGGCATCTGAACTGTAAATGTCTGCCTCAGAACAGGCCTAGAAGCTGGAGCAGAATGTTTTACTTGCAAATCCCAGCTGTAGCAGAATTTTCTTATTTATATTTAAACTTTTATCCATCAAAGAAAATAAAGGCACTTTAAACTCATCTGTCACCATAGCACTCAAAATCCAACCCAACCCTTCAATTTGCCTCAAACCCTGTTTTTGATACCAAACTAGACACAAAAATCAAGTTGAGCCAGTCCTGCAGAACCAGCATGTCCATGCACAACAAAAGCAACCTGTGATGGCACACTGACAACACTTGGGTCCATCAGTCAATTATAAAAGAGGCAACTGACCTTTGCTAGGCGCTTCATGTATCTGTCCATGATGATCTTGCTAAGGGTCACTTGTCCCTCAAGCCCAGCCAAGGACCTTTGTCTCACAGAGAGGCCGGAAGATGTCTGGCAGCCAGCATGGCTGCACTGAGTCCCAGCCCCACAGGGACTAAGCCTCCTAGGTCCAAGGCAGTCCAGGGGCTTCCTTCAGCTTGGTTCCTTCTGCCTCTGCTTATGTACTCAGGCAGACAAGTGCAACATAACCACCGCAGGGCTGAGGAAGGCTGATACTCCCCCCCTCTCCACCCCCAAACAATGGGACGCTAACGGCAATTTCATGCAAGGTTTCCCCTGCATTTCAATGACAATCACTCTTAACTCCCTTGATCCTCAGCTAGGGTCTTAAGCAAAAATGTAAATATGTTAATGACTGTAACAGCCATCTGACCCAAGATCTTAATTCCCTGGCCCAAAACAAGCTATTTTTTTTCCTATTTATTCCTTATTTTAGAGCAACTAATCCATAAAGTGAGGAAACCACACCAAAACTGCAAGCCAAAAATAAGAGGAGGGGGCTACAAACACTAATAGAAATAGGAAATCAGACTGAGAAAAGAAAATAATCTCAAACTGTTCCTCCTCTTTAATTAAAGACACATCAGCCACGGCTCAGTGAGCAAGTAGGGTGGAGGCCAATGCTGCAGACAGACAATGGGTGTCTTGGGAAAAGACAGACACTTCACACAGCACAGCCAGCTGCTCCTCTCCCCCATGGCAAACAGCCCTCTGGGGCATCAGAGCAGCTGGAGAGTCAACAGCTGAACTGGGCACAATGTGAGGGTCCTTGGCTGGCTTTGGAATTGCAGACCTGCCCCAAGAACAGAGAATTTGCTACCACCCATGGTTTTCCACGCTGAGGGGCTTTGTCTTGGCATGAAGAGAATATATCACTCAAGCCATACGTTGTCTTCACAATGGACAAGGCTCCAAGCAAATTTATCTAATTTGGATGTTGGCTCTGGGTTGGATCACTCCATTCAGACCTGAATTGTTCTATGGTTCAGCAGTGCCTTCACTTCTGGGAGAGACTGGTCTAGCCATCACGCCCACTGGCACTAACCCCAGCTCTGCTCTGGACTAGGAGGCAGAGTCTGAAAATAAACTGCCCCAAGTTTTAGCTTTTCCTCTTGATACATGGAAACGACAACTTCTGCTTTATCTTCCACCACAAAGGAGCTGCCAACAGAAGGCCTGTTTCAAGTTCATATGTAAGCTCCTTCCTGTGACTGGCACTGGAAAGGGGGAGTCAACTGCATGCAAAATCTCTTCATCTCCAGGGGTTTCAGAAAAAGCTCTGAGTTTTGCTCACTTTGAACTCAGCCTGTTAGACAGCACGGTCTCTGCAATCTAGGGATGCTAACACTCATTGGAAACTCCCAGACCACCTCCTCAAGGGCCATGCTGTAGTTAAATCAAGAGTCTCCAAGTCAACACATGGAACTGTCAGACTCCAAGGCCAAGCTGTGAAAAGATATCTGCAACAGCCATTGAAAATCTCCTTAAGATAAGTTATGCATCCTACTGTAGCACTCATTCTCTCTTTCCACAGTTTCTGGAGTCATGCTGAGAGCCCACATGACTGAAGGATATATAGCATTTGTTGCTTTGATGAACATTAAAGGAATGCCAAGGCCGACGGTAAAAGTCTGCTTTATAATACCTACAGGAAGGCAAAAGCAAGGTCTGTTTTAACAGGAGTTTCATCACTGCCTGGTAGTGATGACTTTCCCAACAACCTGATGATCCTGCTTTCTCTTCTGATAGTGGGAAGTGCACGTGAGAGGAGGAATCTTGATCCAGAAGAGAGGAAGGCCAGTGAATACTCCTCCACTTCACAAGTTATCTTCTCATCATTAAGAGTCACCTAGTATGAGTCGCATTAACATGTGTAGCAAAACATTGGTGCTGGCTTCAGTGATGTACACTCTCTTCCCTTCTTAACAATGAATTTACCCATCACTGCCCAGACAACATGAAGTGATTAAGGGCTGTACTTCTAACCCATGCTAGATTGCTTTGACCTGAGGTGAACTTGAGGGCTGGAAACATCACCCAGCTCTAAAAAGCCAGATTGCATTTAAGCACAGTAGAAATACCCTCACTAACTCACCAGGCAGGGCCCCCAGACACTACCCACTCCACAGGGAAGGTGCTGCAAAAAAGCACAATACTTCCCAGCTCAGCATTTGCTTGGGACGAGAGACATTTGCAGAACACGCGGCCCATCACATAGATTTGGGTAACTGTTTCTTTGTATGTTGTACATGGCAAAGTGGAGATGCAGGGAGCTGGTCTAAGATTCCTTTTTCCTTGAAGACCAGAGTAGCCTGAAAGACCAGATCCATCAGCCAGCTGGCCAATCTGTAGAGGTATTTCTGCTCTAATTTATTTCTTTTACTGTCTTGAGCACAGAAACAAGTATGGGTCCTACATTACTACCATCTGCTGTTACCTTCTGCGAAAGTATTTCATCTAGGCAGGAACCAGAAGCACAGATTTGACATGAGCAGGAGAACAAGAAGATTCAGGAAAGCACCACTGCTCGGTTGTTAGGCAGACAGTAAAGAAGGCTTTGTTTTAATCCTTGGTATTGCAGATTTTTGGAGTGAGCCAAAGAGCCTCTCAGTGCCTTGACTTCCCCATCTACAAGGCAAAAGCAATGTACCTATGCCTGCATGACCCAACACAGTGAGTAATGTGGAGTACTTACAGAGCATGACAGGATGATAACTACAATAGCAAAGTGCAATTAGCAAGCCACAAGGCCAAGCAGCACAGGGAAAACATGAAAATTGGTGGCCTTCTGCCACGGCTTCTGCCAAGGCTTCATGTACAGAAACTAACCAGCCTTTCCAAAACCAAAGCCAATGTGGCTGGGACAAGGGCCCATCAGCTAGATGCCACACCGAACTTCTGCCCTTACCTCCTTGACTCTGAAGACTTTTAGATCCTGCTGCCATAGATATACAACAGGTCAAGCAAAACTTGCCTTCAGAGACCCCAGGAAATTCTGACCCACAGTTTGTTGGGAAAGCCTGTCATGCTCAGCCAGATACCCAAATCCCTGTTTATGTCACCAACCCATTTTTAAATGCAGCTTTCTCCCCTCTCCTTCCTCTGTCTGTGTGTTTCTTGTTGCAAGTCCTTCCTAAGGCACTGAGAGGAGAGAACCAAGATGCACTCACAGGACCAGTTGAATCAGCTTTCAGTCCTCTGCTGTCTTGATAACCCACCACTCTGAGCAATTCCACTGCCGCGCTCCAGATCAGTTTCCTGGCAGAACACTCACAGGAATCAGCCTCCAGTCTCAGCTGGGAAATTACACACAGTGTTCAAGCCACCCGGAACTAAATTATTCAAAATATGCCACTGTGCTGGTTTGAAACCAAAGCCACACCCCATAAAGAAGTCAGGGTAAATAGAAGCTCCATTATCAGCAACACTGATGAGAAAGGAGATGCAGCACTGAAAGCGAGGGAGATAATTACATGATTAATGAGACAGCATGGATGGCAGGAGATGCCCTGCATTCTGCCACAGGGCTTAATGCAGAAAGATGTGTTTATAGACTGAGCCTTCTCCAGTTCTGCTTCTTCCTCCTCTATTATTTATGTAAGTGCATTAAGACTAATGGAAAGAAGCTGAGGCACTCTAAAACTATTTAAGTTTTTATTTATTTTGTCTTTTTTTTTTTTTTTTTTTTTTTTTAAATGGAAACGTGATTTTTAATCTTGATCCAGCACTGGCCACATGCACATTTTGCTGGATAGACATCCTCAGCTGAAGCAACAGGCCAGGCAAGTGGGGCAGGTTACAGCCCAGTCTTGCAAGACACAAATCTTACATCACCACCCCATCTCTGGTGCTGACTAACTGGACAATCTAAGGCAGAATCTTCACATAGCTATGTCTCTTTGCATGCCTCACTGGTCTAGGTTTAACATTTCTACCATCCTGCTCACTTGAAAAAAACAAAACCAAAACCAAGAACAACACAAAAAAAACAAACAGATATTAATGTTGGTAGGGATTTTTACATA
>VXAV01009576.1:185758-212592 GCA_013399715.1 Alectura lathami | reverse complement strand
AGTAGTAGCGAAGTCTGAAAACTCTAGTGCACTGAAAACCAGAGCAGATTCTGTAATTTCCTGAACTTCTGCCACAATTTGAGATGGAGGCCTCACCTTGTTCTCACTGACATCACCTAGTGACTCCCACAACCAAATAAAACCTAACAGTTAAAGGTTTTTTTTCTGAAATCCTTAGGTTTAACACTATTTTCAGGTCTGCTTGTCAGCATTGGCTCAAACATTGTTACATGTGCAAATGACAGATCTCTCGTTCTCCTTTGTGAATTCCTCTAGTTTTTAGGGCTCAACAACCTCAGGATCACAACTTTTGCAGCCTGATTAAAGTAAAACCCACTTGTCATTTGGATGTTATAAGGTATTAAATTTCAAAAACTAAAAACAGCAATATCCATAGTAACTTGACACTTAGTATACTTATTTGTTACCACCACATAATTATTCTTTATGTCTTTCTAGTCGTGTGTTCTTGAAGAATCTCAAAATCCTGTATAAATATCAATTAAATCCCTCAGGGCTTCCACATGGTGAGAAGACATAGTGGGAAACTCACTTAATTCAGAGCTGAAATGCAATACATTCTAGGCAGGATGCTGCATTTGTTTGGACTGCATAATTCAGTGTAAGACAGCATGCATAGTCAGCCTCACAGTCTGGAGAGGAACAAGCTCTAACTGTGGGTTCTATAGTGAAACTGAGGAACAAAACAGCAACAAAAAAGTAGAATATCTGTTTAGCTGGGGCTGTATTCCAGGCCAAGCTCCTGTAGTCAGATCCCAGCTTGAACTCAGGTTAACTAAACACATACAAGCAGTTCCTTAAAATTCATTGCTGCTGACAATGTCTCCTGTCACAGCAGAGTTCCTGCTGGCACGGTTTAGACAGACAAGTCTTCTCATTCAAACCAGGGTTTTGGTCCAATATGATCCTGAAAAAACAGCATAGGTGGTACCAGTGCAAAGAATTCAGGAGTAGCTGATGTATTTCTGCTCTATATTCAGAAAAAAGCCCAATAACTTATCTCTATCATGCAATCACGATACATCTTCTGTTCCTGCAATAACTCTAGAGAATGCTACACAGCAGCTGCTAAAAAGGTAGATAGTTTTGAATCAGCATGGCTAGATAACTTGCATCCAGCAGATTTTAAAATGCCAGTACTAATACTGATTTTTTGCAAGTTTGGGAACACTGGAGAAACATCAAGATCTGCTTTTTACCTTTCTTCCAGCTTTAAATCAGCAATGAAGCCCTTCCAACCACACTCTAAAACTCCTGTCCAAACATGGTGACAGGCAGCCCCACCACTCTCAAAACCTCAAGGCTGTGACAGGAATTTAATAGGACAAGCAGGTCTGTCAGCCTGAGAGCAACCCAGAGCAAATGCACAGATGACTGACATGGAGTAATGCATAACTGGAGGAGGTCTAATGCCAGTCAGAATGGCTATAGAGAATAAATTACATTGAATTTATATTACCTAGATGAGAATACGAGCTTGGTGCAGATCATAAGACAAGGTCACTGGTATAATCAATTTCTGCAAGGCATTTGATAGCACCAGACAACACTGTGTTTGAATACTTACTGTGACAAAAATTCAGGCTGTCACACATTCAACATGCTGAAGCCAGCTATTTGACAGGTCTCAGAAATAAAACTGAACTAGAGACCTACCATCACATTAATGGAGTCACATGAGAGTTTGTTCTTGTCCCAGCAGAATTGTCATTAGTGACTTAGGAGAAATAATAACATAAATGCATAATGCTCACAAATAAGTTCAAACAAGTTACTAAGCATGAGCTGGGTCTCTTGTTAAAGCCAGATGCTTGCAAACAACACATATTACTCTACAACAAATAGAAAACCACATGGCCAGGAGCCAAGTGTGCCAGGCAGCTTACAACATGGGGAACGCTGTTTTCAGAAGCAGCCACCGGCAGGGAGGAAGCCTTTTTCTTTGTTACACTGAGCACTGTCAGGGTAACTCTGCCTCCAAAAACACGGAAAGGTGACCTGCAGGTTTGAAAATGAGGTAGCATTACCTCTGCATTTGGCACTTTGTCACTGGTATAGTCTGACTGGCCTCACTGATAGTCCCAATTTGTAAGCTTATGAAATAGAAGGTTAAGCAATGACATGATCACTATCCAAAAGAACCCACAAAGGGAATAGAAGTTTGGCATTAGAGGACTCCCCACTACTGACAAAAGTATGATCACATCTAGGGGAAAGAGTTCAAAGCTGGACAGCATTAGGTTAGAATAAATTGATTGGTTTTACTGTTAACAAGTGAAATGGCTCACTAAGGTCACCAGAATTTTTACCATTGGATTGCAAGCTTTTCTAGGAGATGAGGTATGGTTGAGGTCTAGACTTCTCAGCGAGTCTTTTGGCTTTTGTTACGAGAGGCTGGACAATCCCAGCTGTTCCCTTCTGACCTGATTGCAAAGCATTCTTATGGTTCAGAAAAACCTAAACCAAACAGATGGGTTTAAAACCCCAGCTAACAGCTGCTGTAACACCAACATAACAAAAATGACCATCCTATACTGCCATTCAGAGCATGCTTCTGGTTAGGACAACCACTGCTGAGCAAGACTCCTTCCTACTAAACAGGCTGGGAAGAATACTTAACTTCTACCAATTTTGTGTCTGTTTTGCTCACTCGTGGGGACTAAGAAGCTACCAGACAAACTCCTCTGCATTCCGAGCTGAACTGAAGCAGACGAAAATGTTAGCCTTGTGAAGAGGAGACAGAGGTACTACACAATTCCCTGCAGTGCCTTGCAGGTACATGGTGTTACACTGCTACAACATAACCATCTCAAAAGGCACCAGGTAGTCTGTTTCCAAATGGAGCCCAGAGCTGGAAGTATTTATTAATACTGTAATCTGTATCATTTAACATTTGAGAGCAAGCAATCTTAGCTT
Organism: Alectura lathami; assembly: GCA_013399715.1. NCBI lineage: Eukaryota > Metazoa > Chordata > Aves > Galliformes > Megapodiidae > Alectura > Alectura lathami. The sequence continues at coordinate 209,655 of VXAV01009576.1, read as the reverse complement.
ACATCTTTCCAGGGCCATCACAGGGGTTACAAGTGCAGTAAGGAGCCAGATATCTGGAAACTCCAGTGGTTCACATTGTTTCTTAGGAGATATATCCAAACGAGCTCTGGATGGCACCCAGTCTGCAGGTTCCTTGCACAGAGGACTGTGAGGGACAGTCCTGCAATGTTTGTGCCTTCCCAGCATGTACTATGCCAGACATGCTTTGGTTTGAGAGTAGGAGAGACTTGTCCAAATGCCACAGCTGCAGAGACAACCATAAATCACAAAAATCAAGCTGCATTTTTGGCTTCTTATAAGCCCTTACTGGACAAAAGGGACAGATGCAAGGTAAGGCAGTGTTCCCAGAGTTCTTTGCTACAGTTCATTAAATAGACACAAAACGTGTTTTAAGTTTTAAAGCAAATCATGACGTGATATAGACAATAGTGCTGCAACAAACTTCATAGGAAGAGACACTATCCATGCAAGTTCCCAGCCCAAGCCCGAGGGCTGGAGCAGCTCAATTCCCCCTGCAGGCAACAAAATGCAGGGCTGGCCTGAGGTTAGCTGTGCCCTGCAGGTGCAATGTCACTGCAGGGCCCAGACACAGTGAACAGGGAATCCCTTTTACACACTGGCCAGCTTGGCAATAAACTCTACCCCATCATGGTTTGAAATCACACTTTTAAACAGTTGCCAGGGGAAAGGCTCCTTCTCATCGCACTGACAAGTCCCCACAGAGCCTGGCCCTCCCTGAGCCATATCAGGGGCTTTTATTGCCTTGGGGAGACAGCAGCAGATACTCCGTGCACAGCCTCCCACACAACAAAGCACTTGTCCTGTTAGACCTTCCCTCCCTCAGACAGATGCTCTCCTTGCCTGCTTCCACCTCATTTCTGCCTCCTTTACTGAACTAATCAGACTTCTCATGTGCACAGGGCTCACACATGCTTTGAAGAGCACCTGCTTCCTCTGACAAGCCTGTGCACTCTCCCCAAGCCCTAATATCCCCCTTTTCAAGTGAACAATCTGGCTCAAATGCAGTTTAAGTATTCAAAGCTGAAGTCCCCATGGGCACCCACAGGGAAGCAGACCTCCCTGTGGCAGTTTTCCTGCCACACAGCAGCAGAGAGATCTGCTCGTTCTATAGGATCAGGTGATACCTGCATGCTGCCGGCATGGGTGGACACTGAGAGCACAGCAGCCTGGGGGGTCTTTAGCAGACATCTATGGTCCACTTTTGCTGCACCTGCATCAGGAGCATGGAGTTATGGCTGCATTAGACTTAGAAACAGTAGCCCTAGCTACTGAGAATCACAAGATCTACTTCCTGGGCATCACTTAAATAATACATTTAAGTGCAGAGATATCTTTCCAAAACTGATATGGTCCCAGCACCAAACAGCCCAAACACAGAAAGAAGCAGAGAAGACACAGACAACAACCATAACTAGAGAGAAAACAAAACAAAGAGAATGAAAGTCACTTTCCTCAGCAACAAGAAATTCAAAGAGACCCCTCAGTCCAAGAGTTACCTGAGAGCTGCAACAACTGAAAACAAAGAAGAAAACAAGGCAGGAGGGAGACACAGGAAGGCCAAACTGAAAGGGAAGTTTAGGAAGAGGCAATACTTCTCTTATTCATGCATCATTTTTGCATCTCTGGAAAGTGGAAGAAGAGTGGGGAAAAAAAGTCTTCTCACCTGCAAGTGTAATTAGAGAGACAAATCCTCCTCAAATAATCCCACTGGGCTTCCACTGGGGATTAATTAGCCCACCAAGTGAGATCAGCTTCTAGCAGAGCACCCTCACAGACCATGCTGCAGGCTGCTGCATGTCGGGCGGTCACAGAGAAGGGAGAGCAAAGACACAAAAGGACTGCGGAAGGGGCAGGAGGAGAGGGCAGCCCAGACTGGCTGAGAGGAAGCCCAGATGAATGGAGAAAAGCAAGCAGGGATGTGAATGAGCAAAAAGGTGATGAATGGTAGGGAGGGCATGGAAGTTTTACACAGGGCAGAGAGCAAAGACAGACCTGAATGGGGAAGAGTGAAAGATGCTGCTTGAATGGAAGGGGGAAGAGGGAGGAGAAATGAGGCAGAGAGAGAGCAGAGTGGCACACAGTGAAACATTGCGAACAGAATAGCTTCCCACACAGATTTGACAAGGCCTTAGAGAGAGAGACAAGTAACACAGCATGAACTTTAATCCAGGAGCAGAAAAGCTGCCTGGAGCAGACAGTGTTACCATCGTCTATCCTTGTATAATCCCCTCCACCTTCAGACATCTTCTTTGCTCCCAGTCAACACATTCTCATGAACCCAGCACAACTCAAACAGTAGCCACCAAAGGCCAGACGGCCCCTATCAAAAGAGTTGTAGCAAAACTGAGCCAGTGACATGGAAATAGCTGACAGGACAAAGCAGCAAGATAATTACAAGCAGCAACCCAACAGATGCAAGACTAACACTACCCTACTACATACAGTTTGTACATGTAACATGAAACATTACTTACCATCAGGGTTGTTTGCAGAACTTTCCCCCCATTTCTAAAGCCATTTTTTCGAAACAAAACTTTTCCAAGTAAAACTTTGAGATTTCTACCAAGACTTTCCTGTGAATTTGTCTTAGCTTTGAAAATTGATCACTTAGAAGAAGTTCCCTCAAATTCTAAAAGGCCAAGATAACGGGCAAAAACATTTTCAAAATTTTTCATTATACAATTGTCCTTTGTGCTTAGGTACTGGATATCCAAGGCAGAGGCTTAATTCACCCAGGGATGCAGGAGACTTAAAAAACTACTACAGATGAGATGAGCCGTCTGCGCTCCAGCCACCTCCATGAAGCACTCCTACATTGTCACCTAATAACAGACTAGTAAAAATTGGAAATCGCCAAATACCAGTGAGGGGAATTTTAAGGAGGGATTGATGCAGACAAAAGGTCAAAGCATCCCCAGGAAGTACACTAGGATTGATGATATCCACAAACAAAATGAGATGTCCAAGTGAGCCTCTCCTGGAAACAGCAGGGACATGAGACTGATGTGTGTTTGCACAGGCATACATAAGCACACAGCAGTGCCAGAGGGACTGCAAGGGACTCCAGAAAGGCTACTATGCCAAAGCTGACAAGCTTGAGCATTGCAACTTCACAGGACAACTGAGCCCATGAAGAACCATAAATGCAAGTAGAAGAGTGTTTTAGTTTTCCATCTGCCAGCCTGGGTCCTAGCAGATCATGTTACACATGGCACTAGGTGGAAGGGTGAGAGAACATGAATAATTCTCAGTTCAATGAAAGGAGCATGAGCTGTGCAGCTGCTGCTGTTCAAACAAGCCCTAACACCACCAGCCATCGCTTTGGGTCAAAAGATCATACCATTTCAGCCTGCTTCCTGATTTGTGCTTCATTCCAGCTGCTTTCCTCTCCCTTTAGTGCCTGCCTGCAGGAACAGCTAGCTCTCTGGAAGAAATCCAAACACAAGGAGGAGAGGTTATATGTGCCTGAGGGAAGTGAAAACACAAGGCAGTTCACTACTTAGTCTAGAAGCATTCAAGCAGGGTCAACATCTACTAAAGATAAATACATACATATACACTATACAGGAGAAGGATTTCTTAGATGGGACAGCCAGGAGCTCAGGCATGCTTGAGGTTGCTTGAATCCACATCTCTGGGAAACTGGCAGCTATTATCCCTGAATCAGACAGACCTGTGCTGCCGGCAGCCGGCAGCTGACAAGGCATCCCCTTCCAGATGGGCTGCTGCAGCATCCATGCTGGAAGGGACCAAATTGTCACTCCCTCCCCCAATCCACACCCTGTTTGGGAATTCTAGCTCTTTTCTGCTCCCTAGATCTAAGTGTTACAGATCAGACAGCCAAAGCAAACCACTACCACTGGCTGGTCAATATGCTTATGCAAATGAACACAGGGTAACTGGGATGGTTACAATGAGTCCTTGACAATGTTTGCCTTTGTGTAAGCCAGCAGTAAATATAGACTGAGCTGCTTTCTAAGGATGGGGGGTGATGGGGTGCTGCCTGAGGGACAGTGATGATAAGGAAGCAAGTCCTGCCTAAATGTAGCGATGCTCTCAGCAGTGTGGAGTTGATGGGCTAGGAAGGAGGCAGATGCTGTAAATAAAAGTCTCAAAAATATTCAGGGAAGTGTAACCACTACAGCAGATCGATTGAGCTGTCTCCCACCTTACGACCTTCATTCCACAGACAGAAACTTCCACAGAATTCATCCAGCTAAGGATCTCAGTCCACAGGATTCAGGCATTCCAGAAGAGCTTCCACCACAACCAAGTCTGGACACAGTACAAACACCCCATCCAGAGCAATGACACCCAGAGCAATCACATCCAGACCTGCAATGACTGCTCTGCCTATTGTTTATCTCACCATGCTCCAGACCCATGAATCTCATATACGTGCTCTATTTTTGTTGTAGCCCTCCAGAGCCCATGCAGCAGCCATGGAAGAAACCTAAACAAAAAGCCATCAGCCCCTGAAATCCTGTCATGCAAACAAGACTCTTCCCACTCATAGCCACAAGAACTGAATGGAGAGAGACTGAACACCCCCCAGCCACCCATGCCTGGTGGTCTTTTTGTCTCATGACCTTCCCCGCTCAAAAACAACCCCACAACAATCAGACAGGCAACATAAAGAGCCAGCCCTGGCTTTCCCAGCCCTTTGAGGCAAGCTGGCGAGGAAAGGGAGGGAGAGCTGGGGAGAGCTGAAAGGATATGGGGACGAAGAACTCATGGGATGGGCAATGAAATAACAAACAATGTTATAATTCCTAATTGCACCATTCCATGAGGCAGAATAAGAATGCCTTTAATGAAAGAAAGAAAATAAATGCTATCTCAAAGAGCTTAAATTGATGGGGGAATACCAGCCAGTGGGATTTTCATGCCAGAAAACAAATAAATAAAAATTATCCAACCATGTTTCATAACCCTGTGAATATCTCTTATCATTTTCTCCAAGAAGCCCTAAAACTTGAGCCCCTTGTCGCAAACTCTGCTGGTTTCACTTAGCTGTCTGTGAGATTTAAAATCAGAGACATATAAAATAAGATTTTCCTTTAAACTCATAGAAGGGGCAGGAGTTTTTTTTTCCCACTTTTTTTTTTTTTTTTTGCAAGAGCTCCAGCTGTAGAGAGCAACAATATGCATGGAAACCCTCCCTGGTACAACAGCTTGAAAGTACAGAAAGTTTCTGCCAGTCTGTCCTAACTATGGAAGCAAGGAGTACTATTGGAAGCAAGAAGAAAACACGCCTCCAGGCCTTGGAAGGCTACAGATTCCCCTTGGTTATTGTAGGACTGCGTACCACCTTTGGAAAAGGGCAGTAAGAGTCTCTGAGGTCTTGTTAGGGGCAGATCAGGAAGCTAACCAGGTAAAGGGAAACTCCTGCTTTGTGACATGCCAAGGGATTCTACCCAGCATCTTGTGCATGTAAAGGAAAAAGCAGACTCCACAGGAAAGCAAACCAAATAAAGCAAAAATAAATAATCTCTCAGGGCCTGGATTCAGTCAGTTTAGTGGAGCCTTCAGCTATGCTTCTGGGCACTGGAAACATAGACTGAGTACTTTTACAAGCGTAAGAGGCTGTGCTTTCAGAAATCCTGTCAGCCAAGGTGGTAACGGAAAGCAAGCAAAGCTACAGGAGAGCACTTGTGTGATTTACAGCCACATCAGCCACCTAGGGAGCATGTTACAGTAAGAAAAGACATCTCAGCTACTGCCAGCACACCCCACAATGCTGTTATCATTACCCACACCTGTGATCAAAGTATCGTGATTGCACAGTAGAAAACCACACAATGATCCACATATGAAAACACATCCATGGGATGGTGCAGCAGGTGCAAAGAGACTGAAAGTCTTGTAAAAGGCCACACACGGCTGCTGGGTGCATGAGGCCACATCTGGGCAGCTGGCCCCAGCAAGGGGAGCAGAGCTGCGACCGACTCTTGTCTGTGACCTGACATGAACTGGAGTAACTGGAAGAGCAGCAGCAATGAGCCTATACACAACTGGCAAACTTCCCACTGCAAGGATATTGTCTCTTGTCAATCCACTCCAGCCTTAATCCTCTGTGGAAACGTCCCATCAGCACCATGCTAAGAGGCAATCTTTCAAGCCAGATGCTAACAATTAATGATAGCAAAGATGAGGGATGAAAGGACAGATGGAAAATAAATACAACCAGCTTCTACTCATCACACTAAAAGACTTGGAAGAACTGGACTGGAGACAGAGAGGCAATATTTTTTTTGTCTTGCTCCACCCTGCAGTAATTACTACATATAGTCATGCACAAGACAGTAAATAAATTGTGCCTACAGCAACAGATGTTGGCCAGTGACAGTCAGTCTCACTATTTGCTCTCACTAGAAAGGATGTAATTGTGGCCCAACTGCAAAGTTGCTCTGGGATATGCATTATTTCTGTCCCACATAGGATAGGCACAAACCTCCAGTTGGTTTGAGGATTTACACCATGAATATTTTCCCATTGCAGAGGGGAAACCATACTTTTCATTCAACTCTTTTTACATACAAATATTTAGGCAGAAGCTAATTTTCAAAAATGAGGTTACTCAGGCAATTGCAAATCTTCAGTTCAGTTACCACACAAACTAGTTACGAACCCGTAGCACTGCAAATCCCTGCCATCACAACTAGCTGACTTCAGAGGCAGGACTTCATAACCAAGCACGCCTACCTGAATCTAGTTTTTTTTCCAAACACAATAGTATGGGAAAGAAACACCATAAAGGTTCCAGCTGCACCCCCTGCCACTCAGTGCAGGTCCTTCACCCTGGTTCCATTCCTGCTGCTTCTTTCACTGGTTCTTCTTGGTTATTTCACTGTGTTCCCAGAAATATACCAACACACGGCCATTTCTTCAGACTGCCTGTTCAGTCTAACTGTGGTATACATCCTCACAGATGCAATATCCACAGAGTTGTACATTACGATAATGTTAATACTTTCTACAGCCAAACTCTGCTGGGTTGAAATTACCATCATTTAGAGAGGCTGTGGCTATGGAGGGTTGAAATTACCATCATTTAGAGAGGCTGTGGCTATGGAAGATGCTTGCTAACAAAGTATTTTTTTTTCTGACGGGAAAGATGCTGGCTGTTAGAAAGGTTTGGTGCCAGCACTTCACCCTAGAAAAAAAAGAAAATAAAACATAGAATCCTCAGGGAAAAAGGAATATTCTGGCTTGAATGATCTTTCTCCTTGGCACAACTTTACAGTGCACATCACAACATTCTCTCTGTATATTTGCTGCTGCCATTGCTCATTCTAGGTTTGCATTAATTGACAAAGAGCTGTAGTGTTTTGTCTCAGAGCTCAAGGGAAAAGCAAGAAGCAACAATGATTTCAGATTGCAGCCTCTTAACATTACCACAACCTGATGTGCTTGAAGAATGAAATTTATCACATAAATGCTTTCCCAGGATGGGGTGCATGCTGTGTTTTCTTTAATAAAATCCTCAGCAAAAGAAAACAAATATTTCCATGTCTGCATGCTTAAAGAAATACTGTAAAATCAAAATCAGGAAAAGTCTTTACCCATCTGAAATTAGTAATGAAATTAGCATGGGGCCCAAAGGAAGCAAAGTGGGGGGCCCTTCAAAGGGGCCAAGATTTCATCTTGTGTTTGAAACCCCACAGTGGCAGATCAGTACTTACTTTAAAGACCTACTGAATCCTTTTAGTCATGTACATCCCTCCATGGAAGCCTAATACTGAAAACGCGTCTACTAAACCTTGACTTTTCCTGAAGAACAGTGTCTGAACAAATCCCTGAAGACTTATTTCTGTGGACATAGTGAATTTGAACTGCAGTGCTTTGTTTTCAAATATTTCACATTTTCATAGCTTCTTGGAATAACGTTTGATACACAAACAGTGTAAGTGATACTCACGGATAAAATAGCCCCCCCTAAACCACAGAGCCTCTCCATTTGTATTGCTTTTATAGTAAATATAGCCTGAGCCACTAAATTCAAACAAGAGATATTCAGGCAACTTAAAAATTCAAGCAAACCATTGCCATGCAACATTAAATGCATGCATTTTTATGAGCATTAATAGCATCCACCTATTAATCGATCAGCCATTCTCTGCAGCTACCAATTTACATATCCAACCTGCAAGCTGCTGCGGGGCTACTGGACATGAAGTACATGAACGCACTAAATCTGAAAAAGGAAACTAATGCCCATCATAATTCAACTTAATGATCTCACTTTCTTCACAAAAAGCAGGACAAAGTCCATGTCTGACAAACACATGCCCCACGAAGGCACCCCAGATGCAGGGAGGCACTGGACACTCTGTTCAGATTGTAACTGTGGTGCACGCAGTGTTCACAGCCGAACTGCAACCGAGTCCCATGCAAGGAGGGAACATCTTCTGAGTTACATATTCACGAGGTCACTACGCTATTGCATGTGGACTAATTTCAAAGGGCGGATCCGTACTATAGAAGACAGTTTATCTGGACACACATTACAACTCTAGATAAACCCTCAGCCCTTTTGCCAAATCAGGCAGTATTATCATCCTGAATGTAACAGCTCTTATGGTCTTGTAACAACTAGAGTGGTGCTCGTACATCTATTCATTTGTCATGGAACAGAGCAGTGATCTGATATCACAGCTACAATTCACTGTTTTTGTGCACAGCTATCTATAAACAGATGCAAGAGAGCTTCTCAGTAGCATGCACACCTTCTGTCATCCCAGATAGGTGGGTGACCCTCGTCAGTGCCCAACTCAGGGACAGTTACAGCTACACTAAGGAGAAAGATTTCTACTTCAATCCTGTTGAAGAGTTCACCAAGTGCTGCCAGCAAAAGGATGGACATGGGAGAAATCTCCTGTAAAAGCATTCCCCTTTTTCTTAGCTGGGCACCATGCAGTTAAGCAGCACCTTAGGCAGTGACGGGCAATCCCAAAATCTAAGGGTCTCCAATGCCTTTTTAGCTTTGTAGCAGCCTGTCCTCCACTGTAACAGGATATGATCAGTGATCTCCTTATTCCATGTTCCAACCTGTTAAACTAAATGAACTGATACTGCAGAACAAGCCTTGAAGTTCTTGAAGGAGGAGGCCTATTGCAGTACTGAATAAAGACAATTCCCAACAGCCCACAGCCACTGCTGTGAAATAAGCAAAAAAGCTAAGATACAGAAGAAGTGGGCCCTTATGGAAGCTAGAAAGTTCAGAGAAAAGATGAAGAAAACTGAATATGAAAGGCTAATACTGTTTTGAATTGTTACGGAGTTTTATCAGAAGTCCTTCCCAAAAGTGACAGAACTGCAGTTAGCAATCAGGTGCTCTTGGTCTGGCATGTGGGCTGCTAGGCAAGACTCATACCTTGCAGGAAATCTGACTGTGGGGTTTACTCGAGCACATCTCACAGGTATCAGCTTGCCCTTGCAGAAAGAAAGGGCAGAGTTAGGTGAGCAGTGGGGAAAATGCAAACACCACTCATTTATTCACAGGCCTTGCTACACTAACTTGTTGCCTGCATCAGATGCCACAGCAATAAGCACCTGTTTAAGAAGAAAACAGCAACAGCAAAAAATCCTGCAGCTAATCCAATTAAGATACACGATAAAGTCATAGAGGTTAATCAGATCTGAGCCATTAGGTCTCCTTCTGTTACTTCTTTGTGACATATCTGGCAAGCAACACCTCTGACATGAAGACCAGGCAGAAACAACCTGATCTAGCCAGCTCTAGGAGACAAGTACTGCTTCCCTGCTGCATAAAGCAGAAAAAAAAGAGAGAAGTACATTGCAGGGCAGTACTATGGGTGGTTAGCTGGGCTCAGAGCTTGGTTGCCCCATTAAGCCTTATCAGGTGTGGCCGATGGGTTAAATCAGGCAATCCTGACAGCAAAGGCCAAGGCTATGTGTGCAGAGTGCTGCCTGGTTGGTAACCAGATGAAAATTTACTCAGCAAGGAAAAATTCGTACCATAAAGCTGCCAGGAAGCCCCTCCCTTACCTTTTGTTTCATCAGCTGACCAAAGACACTCACAGCAAGGTAGGTAGGGATTGTCATACATGGCCTGGTCAGAATCGGGAGCCTGAAGAGAGCTGGGCTGAGGTTTGTACTGAAGCAGCTCCTGCACTGTCCAAGGATCAGACACAGCAGGGTCCAGCACTGACTAGGGAGCGTTGCCTGTCACACACAAGGCGTCCAGCCTACAGCCTAGCTTGAAGTCCTGATCTAAAGCTGTGCTGCAAAACCAAGCATGGTGCTTTGATTGACTCACACCTGCCTGTACTGTACGATCTGCTCTGCCCCTCTCCTTCCTCCTCGCTTTAGGGCAAATAGAAGCCAGTGGTCAATTCCTCAAAGGAACTAAGATCCATAGGGCCAAAAATCAGAACATTTGCCCTTCCTGCAGGAAGTTTTATCCGTCTTTTAAAGGTATGGAGTTTTATATCAATCAGCCATGAAGTCTGTCAGGAGAAAACTACATTTAATACTCTGGGCTTGAAAGAGAACATTTCAGAGTAAAAATAGCTCTCTTTTTCACTGTCTGCCAGATCTGGGAGGGAGGTGAAAATCCACAGGGACTTGATCTGATGTGCGAAAAAGCAGAATTCTATAGCAGCAAGTATGCACACATTTATTTCAGGTCTAATAATAACTCTGCAATAATACTCAGCTTGGAGAAGAAAACTAGAGCCTGGGATAGACCCATACTATCTGGTACCGAGTACCATGACAACTCAAGTGCATCCATCAGAAATAGAGGGGAAAACTTTTAAGTAAATATATTTTTAATTCTCATCACATGAGAGTTTTTCTGTCTTTGAGAAGGATTCTCTTTCAAATAGGAAATGACTGCATTGCTTACTACAGAGCACCTTATGTTTTGAAAAAGGGCCAGCTCTGGTCTTTGAGGTGAAGAGTTATTGATCAGAAGGGAATGGCAAAACTTCATCTTATGTCGTCCTACACAAAGCTCTGTCAACAGCTAAACTGACAGACCCTGGAGATGGAGAAGAGGAATCAGCATGCACAGCTTTGACTCTAAAAATATAGGCAGTTAAATTTCTAGTAATAAGGTTACAGAGTAATACAGGAGTGATAGGACAGGAGTAATGTTACTTTAGCAATCAGATTACATGGCAAGAATGGCCAGCCATTCTTTCCTTCTCTCCAAATTAGTGCAGGATGACAAAGGCTGCATCACCATGCAATGCTGATAAATGTTTCATCATTAGCGAGGCACAATGCTGAAGCATTCAAAATCTCTTCTCTGATGTAGCCACCACAACTGGCACAAACAGAGCACTCTCTTCAGAGGAGGCCAGTCCTGACCAAGGCTGACTGTTCCCCTGCTAACATCAGAAAAACACCTTGGTGTTCCCACTGGGAAAGAGCTCATTCAGCTACACCTCACGGGAAACACTGAGCACAGAGTGACCTCAAGAAAGCCTCCAGAACTCGCACTGCGGAGAGCATCCTTCCTTAAACAAACTGCTTTGGCTTGGGCTGGCTGTGTGTAATTCAGTTTGTTTTAGACTACAAGAAACCATTTAATGCAGCTTTGTCTCAGACCTCCACCCATATATCAACTACATAATTAATAAGGATGAAAGAGAACATTATCCCAAGCTGGTATTCAGATTCTCAGCAAGTGGCAGAGCCTGTCATATGCTGTTTGGCTTTAGAAGTCAGCAAAAGGAACATACTTCACACATTGTACTACATGCTTGGTCATTAAACACAGGCTTATAAGCCCATAAAGTCACTGTTTCTTGCAAGCCCAGAGTAATTTTTTGCATGAACTAGCTTGTTTTGTGGTAAGCCCAAAAGTTAATTAGTTTTCTCAGTTTTATTACTCCACGTGGTCAAATAACAGCCTGGAGCTACCAGTCAGCTGGAACTGCGTAAGGTCCAGAAAATTCTCACTGTGCTTTTCAGGACTGTTTACTACAGCCATAAATCAGGAGCTAGCAAATGACTTTCTGCTCCAGCTCTTCCTGGCCACCAGCTCCAGTCCAAAACCATCACATAAATCAATGCAGCAAGAGGAGCTCTCAGCTTTGGGGCTGAGAGGGAATAAGGCTGGAAAATCTGTTTTGGACACACATGACAACCCTTGAAGAGAGATTCCAGCTATCACCACTCTGGGAGAAGTCACCCCAGACCTTCTCTGGCAAGGGGTAAGCATGGAGAATATGGCTCACTTGTAGGCTGTCATCAACAAGCAGTTCCACTACAAACAAATGTGCTACACAAAGCAAGGCCTCCATCATCAGTGGTACCTAATCACAAACGATTACAGAGGCAAAAGATACTTTATTGGGGAACAGTTCCCTGAAGAAGTGCATGAGACCAGAGGTTTGATGGTAGTCAAAAACAGCTTTGCCTCCAGTAGCCTCACTTATTTTTTCCTCATGCAACTCAGGAAACTCCAGAGTATGCACTACTGACAGAGGACGTTGAATATCAAAGAACATGAAGAACAGGTCCTAGGGGGAAGATTGATCATGCTTGCTTAACATCAGTTTCATACATCATTACTCTTACCACCAGCAACACAGGGTCACTGCAGGCAGCTGTTCCTAAGCAACAGGAACATACACTAAGAATACATACATTCTCTGTGTCTTGCTACTGCTGGGAGTTTCATTTTTAGAGCTGAAAGAATTCAAGGTCCATGTGAGACTTCTGTGCATTCTATTCATAGTTACCTGGCACAGGGAACAACGTACTGGCACTGCTAATTAGTGCCTGCTAATTAAGGTCACTTCCAGGAATCTACAACTCTTTACTGGTTTGTGCTTTTCAAATAGAGAAGTTCCTATCAGGAAGTTCTCAGTTGGTCCCAGTGCAGCTGATGAGAGAGCAACAGTAGCCCTTGCACAAGACAGCCCAAGGCAAAAGTCAGTCTCCAGGCAACTCTACTCCAACAGAACATCCAAAAAAAAACAAAAACAAAAAACAACCAGCCAAACAAAAACCACTAAAACCACACACATGCACTAAAACACTTTACATTATCAGGTAGCTGCTGGAGGGATGGGATATGCAAGGCACACTGAGTTAGTGTGAGAGACAAGGCTGTTCAAAGGAACTTCAGAGAGCTGGACAGCCAGATTTCATGGAGTCCTTCAGAAGACCCCAGCCCATTGACTGCACCCCATCTCCTTTGTCTCATGTATGTTGGTACCAAGCTGATTTCAGACCAACACATTGTACAATACCTAGTGAGGAGGCGGAGAGAGATCACAGCTTCCTTGGCTGCTGTCAAACTCAAACACACCCACTGCTACATTTAATTTGCAAACGTGCCCTGGTACATTTGTGCTGACTGCAAATACAGGAAGGCAATAAGAGTATCATACTTCCTACCACAGAGAACAAACTCTTTCTTTCCAGACCTGGTAGAGACAAAGTTTAAAAGCCCTGTAAATGTTGCAGGCATAAATGATGATGGCTTAGAAAAGCACCTCCACACTGTTTCAACTCGCTAAGCAGCTGGGTTTATTCCTCAGGAGACAGGATGATCTCTTCACCCTTTCTCCCTCCCATCATAACAGAGAGCAGAGCTACAGAGCACAATGCACCAGCTGATTTGCAGAACAGCATCAATCCAGTCTGTGTTTACAGCTTTTTTCCATTCTTTCTTTTTAAACATGCAGGCTTAAATGTTCTTATTGCTTCAGTGATTTTCTATGTGCAAGACAGGATTTGAGAACAATGCATTAGCAAGGATCTATGTGCCTAAAAACCACCCAGCATATTCAGCTTAAATGGCAGAGCATACGCTACCAAAGCCACTCACTGCAGCTGGGATCAGGAGGCAGCAGAGGGATACAATGGTCTGAATGCAGCTTGCTGTCCCTCTCAGACGCTGCACTCTAATGCGCAGGTTTCCAGGCAGCTCAGACAGCAAAGGTACACAAATGTGTAATGAGTAGGAAGCCTCCTGAGGCTTTTACAAATCTAGAGACACCAAGCTGCCAGTAACTCACGGGCCGTGTAAGACTGACTCAGCCTCCATGTGCTTTTCTGTGTGTTTGTTACGATTCCTTAAAACATTTCAGCAGATGCCTATTTCTACCAGCACAAGCTTAACAATGCTGCATTTGTTACACTGCTGATGCCTGGTACAAATTGATGGCTCTTACTCTCAACTTCATGCTCAAGGCTATCAGGCCTTGTGTCTGCATACAGGCTGGTGGTACTGCAGAGAGGAGCATCCTAACAGCCAGGGAAAGGGGAGGTGGCGTGGCTGATCACAAACCATTCATGCTCAGGGAAGGTGTAAATATAATCCCAGAGACTCATATCAAGTTTAGGGGCTGACTGGTGTTCAGTGTGCAGTGGTACTAGAATATTAAACAGGAACTTGGGGAATTTTTGCTGCTCAGCCTGCAGGAAGTGGGAAGATTAATGAGACCTCCAGGTAGATTTCTCATGCTGAGCCATCACTCCAGGGTATCATGGCTTAAAGCCAAATCTGGGTATAAGCCTTGAAGTGTTGGGAGATTGCCATCCACTGTAACAACACTGGAGACAGAAACAGGCTAATCCAGGCAGGGTAAAAGGCAAAGTTTTACTCTGCAGAGGTAATCACTGCTCAACACCTCAGTTTTCCTCCTTGACTGAAGGAAAGAGAAGTTCCCATCCCCCCTTTCCTGGGGGTTGCTCCATTCTAAAGAGCTTCTGACAGAAGGCAGCAAGGGGCTGATAATCCAGATAGCATCAGCAAACCAATCTCCTCCAGCAAAACCAGATCGTCTGTTACCAGCCCATTCTTCCCTTCAAGTCTGTCCACAGGGCAATGAATTTGAAGGGACTCTATTTTTTTCCCTAACCCCCTCACCCAAAGTGAAGGAGTCAAAGGGTTAATGCTGCATGACAAAGGTCAGCACAGTTTGGGGAGGGAGGAGAAAGGCAAGCATTGTGGTCACAGACAGCAGCTCCCTGCGCCCAGAACGCCACTTGAGAAATGTAAAGTGATGGCGTTGCTCAGAAAAAAAAGGCCAGAGAGCTCTGCCTAAATCCCAGGGCTTTATCACTCACAAAAGCGGGGGCCTCTTGAGTCATTAATCGTGTGCTCCATGGCTGGGCGCCTCAAAGAGCAGCAGATGACACATGCCCAGCTGCCACTGCCACCCCTCCTCAAGGTAGTGGGGCGGAGGCAGGTGCACTCCCAGTGCCCTCTACTCAAGGCTAATCTATTCTCCCTCCTTGTCCTCTGTCTTTCATCTCCTCCAGCAGCCTATGCTGACAACTGTAAATGAGATTAGACTTCAAGGCATGGGGCAGATGCAGAACCCCCTCTGTGCATTGCCAAGACCCTCGTAGCTTTTAAAGTGTCTTTCCCCTTTACAACGCACAGCCTGGGGGAGGGGAGAAAAGTGGGGCAAATTTCTCATCACATTCATAGAAGCATCTAACAGAGAAGACAAGACAGACCCTGTGTTTAGGACCTGGGTCCTAAAACAGTCTTCCCATCAACACCTCTGATTCTTTAGTCCATAGTAGAAGGTAAAGTAAGAAATGATGACTATTTGCTATTTCTCATTCCTGTAACCTTCTCTTTGCAGCACCGCTCAGATGTGAACATAATGCCCTGATGAGCCCTAATCCAAGGACACAGAAAGAGTCCAAAATCCAGGTAAGGACGTGAAGGTAGCATACAACTCCTGCCTATGCTGCTGCTCACACAGACATCATTTCTTATTTCCCATCTTGCAGTTTCTCCTCCTCCTGCTCCCAGTGACCCACACAAACCAGCAGGACAACACAAGCAATTTGTCAGAGAAAGTGGTAAAATTTCCAGGCACAAACCACTGCCTAGAGGGCAGAGAGAGCTGCCTGGAGAGGGCTTCCAGCCACAGCCAGCAGGCACAGCCAGCAACAACAGCCAGGGAAAGTTTTCAAAGGGAAAGAGTGATGTTTAGCTCAACAGTGCTCCAGTAAACAAACTGGAATTTCTTTTCTAGTGTGGGAAATAGCTTGTCCTGCCTACGTTAAAGTCTATCCTGAGAAAAGGAACATGGTGAACATAAAAGATCACTAAGTTCAAAATAATTCCCCTCCTTAGTTACCACCAACCACAGTCATAGCTGGCCTGATTTTATGGATTGCTTTCTGCAGTTTCAGTCATGCAGGAACTGGCTTTAAGGCAGCTGCAAAGCCAGTGTATTTTCAAGCAGATTGTAATGCTTTAGAGACTGTGGCAGAGCAGGTTCAGCTGCACCCACTGCTGGTAGTGTCAGCAACTGAACTCTTCCTGACAAGTGTACGTCTGGTCCAGAATACCGCTACAGCCTCATTTCTGAGCTCAAGTTTTCCATTAGCTGCCTACACAGACTGGGTAACTTGGCATCTCTCTGCATTCCCCATAAACTCTGTTCATCTGTTACCATTACACCCACATACAAGTCTCAGGACAGAATCCAGGATTCCTAAAGCAGCTGCAACAAAAACACAGCCTGGATTGACAAGCGATAGAATCCAGGTGCTGAGCCAGTGAGGAGGGTCTTTTGGGAGAGTTGTGTGTGCGGCTATTTAAAGTCAGTTTGTTGTCATGACTACAAACTAGGGTATGGGTGAGAAGAAATGACAACTCCAAGATGAGGGCTAATAATATTAATTCACCCTTGAAATCATGACAGCCATGAGGGCGGGACAGAGATAACACAATCTCTTGGCATCTAACAAGGCTAAAAGCCACCTGCAAAAGGCAAGTCCATTCTAATAAGCACCATCCTCTTAGACAGTCCCTTTCACCCAGCGTGGCCAAGGACTGGATAATACTGATTAGCTGCAGTCATCTCTAAAGCAGGGACACTGGGGACAGGGAGGCAAAGAAGGGCACCCAAGGCCTTAGAAAAGACACAGCAAAGCAGGAGACTTGTCTGCAGCCTCACTGTCTAGCAATCATACAACTTCAACTAGGACATGCATGCAAGGGAATTAACCAGGAGTCTTAGTAGCATGGAGAAGCATGGAACTGCCAGAATCAGCAACTGGGATTGTCTCGCTTTTAGGTTTATCTGAAGATTAACAAAACAACACATCTTTGGCCACTGAAGATCAAACAAATTAAACCCCAAGTGACTGTGGAGGAATGGAGAAAGGCAATATCTTGCTCTGCTCAAAGCTTCGATTCCACACAGAGGCAGCGTGGATTGCTCAGTGACAGTGCAGGCCCTGCAGAAGGCAGCAGATGTGGAGTTAATGTGTGTGTGTGTGGGGGGGTAGATGGTGTTTATGAGCACAATAAATAAATGTATGAAACCCTATAAAAGTTCCCATATAAAAGTGAGTTAGAGCTGCCTGAGGGCCATGGCGTCATTATAAAAAATGCATCTTTAAGCATGGCATGGAGGAGCAGCTGTTTTGTAACTTTCTGGTTGCAGCACTGAAAAGCTGTATGTCTGCCAGCTCCCAAAATTCCAGGTGAAGTCTTGACCACACTAAATGCAGGAGGAGTTTTGGTACTCAGGATTTTACTCTGAGAAGAGCTTTGAATATCAAAACCTAGGAAGCAATGCTGGACCTGCCTTTTTGCTAAATTTCAGTTTTTAGTTTTTAAAAGAAGCAATGTGACAGTGGCTGGAGATAGTGGCTTCAGTCACTGACAGCTCACAGTGTAACAGAATAGAGCTGGATAAAAATAAATAGAAAAATGCTCCAGAAATCATTGTCTTTCACTCTTCTCCACCAAAATAAATAAGAAAACACACCACTTTAAAGTTGAGCAGCAATCTTCACCAACAAGCTCTGAATTTTTAATTTAAGATGTTAAGGGGGGAGGGTCCAAGACAACAATAAAGACAAAAAAAACCCTTTAAATTTTGTACGTCTAAACAGAAAACTGCTTTTTTGTCAGTAAATATAAAGGAACATCTTGAAAAAAAAAAAAAATCTCCCCCTGGAAAAAATAAGAAATCATTAATAATGATCTCATTCTCACCACCACCAAAGGCAAGGAGGGGGGGATTGCTGACCCCTCCCTTGCACCATTTACCATCATACTAAATCACCCTGGAAACAGGAGACTTGCAGACTCACAGCCTGTGAACTCCCAACTGCTCTGACACTTTCCCCAGGGTTTTCTGTTCTGCTGCTCTCCTGGGAGGTGATGAATGCAGAAGCCCATGTGTCCCAGCTGAACTAGTAACTTAAACTTTAGTCCCAGCCCATGAGTCACAAATGCACAGGGCACATAAATCACCTATTTACACTCTACATACACATAAGGCGAGGTCGTATCTCCCAGCAAGAGCTGTAAATGTTGAGTTTCAACACCAAGATATTCTCTAGCTATTAAGAGTATCCTCGTGGTCCATGTGGATGCCAGTCAGAGCCAAGCAAAACATCCTCCACAGAGCTGCTGGGAATAGCAACCTTGTTCCACAGCATCTTGCAATTCACTGCAGGGCTAATTGCATTGCATTGCTGATATAGCGCTCCAGGAAGACGTCAGCTCCTCAGCTTTGCCCACAGGCAACAAGGACGTTATTGATTTATTCAGGACTTACAGCTAGTTGTCACAGGTTGCATTCTCTTTGATAATAAAGCCTCACAGACAAGGCTTTAATTTCCGCTGCAGTCCTAATTGAAACATCTCTAATTACCAGAGTTCTGCCTTTGCAGCCCATTCCCTTGTTCCTGGGATAGTTTTCTGCAAATCCAACAGTCAAACTCTCCCCTCCCTTAAAGAAAAAATGAAAAGAGAAAAAAAAAGACATCTGCTATTCAAGCAAGTCCAGCGGGAAATTAACCATTCCTTTCTTTGAGCCTGAGGTAGCTACCAGCCAAGATCCCCATCCCACAAGGACTCAATGACTTCAAAGGATGCTTGTAGAATCAAACTCCAAATTAAGTCCAGCTTTTGAGACAGGAGAGAATTCCAAGTGGCTGAAACGAACATTCAGCTCAGACCACAAAAAATTATCCCGAATCCACCTTTTGAGTGGCAGCATTCCCCATGAGCCCCAGTAAATTCAAATACACCTCACAGCTTAGGCATGACCAATAGTGACAGTAACCTAATTCCCGACTGCCAGTCGCTTGACTGAACAACATCAAATGTAGTGCAGTCCAGACACGTGGATCAACAGTTGGTCACAGCTACCCGGGTATAAACAAGTGCTCGCCAGAACAGGCAGTCCAGTTATTAGCTGAAAGACAACAAGACCCCCAAGCTACCGAGGGCATCCTTTCACAGAGACTGCACCACAGCCTACAGCTCTGCAGTTCAGCCACATGCAGAAGCAAGACTATCACCTCATAAAGTGGGGAGGAAAACCCATCAGCATTGCCAGGACAATGCCAGCATCAGAGTAAGTTCACTTACAAAAGGTGACATTTACACGCACATCCAATAACACAAAAGTTTATGACACCCAGAGAGTGGTGCAGATTAGAAGCAAGTCAACTCTAGAAAAATCCTTCAGTTTATAGCTGCTTCACATTTCAGCCTGGCAGATGGAAGGAACGCCACCAAGCAAACATGTCAGTTAGAGCAGCTAAAAGCATAATTTACATACTAGAATCCATCACCCAAATTCTCAGCAGCTATATCTCAGAGCTCTACAGAGCTGTGTGGATTTCAGCCAGCTACAGATCTGACCAGTGGTTCTTATCTGATACAACCACAGTCTTTGGTGCAGAAGCAGATACTTCACTAATTCTGTAGAAGTTAAAAGCAGCAGGTCCTCCTCTCGAACAAATAGATGTAATCATGCACAAGCCAGTTTAGCAGCTGGGGAACTATTTTAAAGAATACAGTGCTGGTTTTACAGCTCCTAGTTTGTTGCCTCAAAGAGTAAGAGATCCTTCAATTCACAGAGCAAGGACAGTGCAACTGACAGCAGACACAGCACCTGCTGCAGCATCTCAGCTCAGACCTGTGCTAGGAGGGATGGTCAGGCTGGGCCCGCTTCTGCCCCTGGCTGCTCTGCTGAGAAATTGAGAGGAAGGCCCAAAGCAGTAATGGTAATGACTTGCACACCAGCACGCTGGGAACTGGGAACACAGAGCTCCTAGACTGTATGTTAAAAGCACAGAAAATCTAGTACAGAGGAAATTAAGTGGGGGTTACACTCTTTGCTCACAAGACAGAGACAATACATCAGTTGTTCACATACCTGATCAAATAGAGCTTTCCAGTGCTGAGAGGCAATGCATAAAGGGAGGAAAAAGAAGAAAAAGAAGGTATAAGAGCAACGACATTAACATGCAGTAAATGTAGAAGTATATTCTAACAGAGAGGTAACCAAATGATTTAGTGCCATTTCCAACATCCTTCTTCATCCCAGAATCACCTACCCTTCCGGGGGGTGGAGGCAGTGGGAATCTACCAACCACAGGGAGTACAGTTTTCATTTACAAATCCAAATTAAGAGGAACTCACAACATTCATGTGTTAATTCTGTTTTCTTCTGCTTTGTCTACTTGCGGGCAAGTAAGGAATAAAAGGCTTTTTATCCACGGGGATCAAGACAGCTTGGTGTATACTGAGGGGAGGGAGGAGTTAGCATTGTATTTTCAGATCACATTCTGAGGTCCTGTGGCTCAACACTGACCCACAGAATGCCTTGTCTGGTTGTCAGAGCCTTGCCTGCTGCCTGCTCCTAACTCTGGGAAGGATTTGCAGCAAGGCCTTTGATAACCCATCGGGTGTCTGAGCCTCATGTGTCCACACCTGAAAAATGGATAATTCCTCTTCCATGAGGTGGGAGAGGAGAAGACTAGAGAGGGTCTATTACATGGATTTACCCCCACAACTTTTTTTCCAGATCTGTCTTAAAAGCTGTGCATTGAAAGAAGCTCCGTTTCAATGCAGACTACCATGTGAACACTCCCCCAGACCTTGCCTCTTGGGAACAGAAAGAACAAGCTGACTACTGGCTCCAGTTTATGCACCGTACAAAGACCAAAGTCGCGTCATGATTGCTACCTCACAGCCCCATGGAACTGAGGAAGCTCCTAATGAAGCACTTAAGTATCTCTGATCTCCTGGATTTGGAGCCAACTGAGGAGAGAAAACATTCCATGGGGCAAGTGACCTGGCTTGGTTTCCCCACAAAAAAAAAAAAAAAAAAAAAAAAAAGCCCTGCACATTCCCAGCTCTCCTGTCCAAAGCGTTGTTCAGCACAATACTTTGTTTCTGCCTCACTTACCTCCCCAGAAAAACAAAATGAGAAAAATAACAAACATGAGACTCATACAAGGAAATCTCCTCAATATGATACATGCAAAGCAAAGCTCTGGTGAGTGTCTTATCCAGTCCTCTTAAGAATATTTCCTTTCGCCATGGTAGGTAGATCTAAAGCAGAATTGGCTGGAGAGACAGTGGGATATCAGGCCACTGAATTCCATTTAATCAGTTCAGCTTTTGGCTCTCCTCTTCCCTATGTCCCCATCCATTTATAAACTACTATTTATCATCATAAATCAGCCCAACACTTTAAAGAGAACATTTTGGGACTGCCTGAATCCTGGCTTTGTGAAATGCTGCTCTGAGAGCTGTAATGACATCACAGCTGAGCTGTTACACACTGACAGGGCTGTAACAGCCAAACATCCACTGCGTAATATTTTTGTGGTTAACAACGTATAAAGAATTGACCTTGTGTCAGCTCTTGCTGGCCAAGCCGAAGAGCTTACGTCAAGCTCTCAAATGTAATAACAGAAAATCAACCCCCAGTTTTTTCTCAGGGCGGCATGCACAGAGCACAGAGCAGTTTGAGCTTTCAGAGATGTAGCCTGCTTGTTTCAGCAGGAAATCCCTGGCAATGGAGAAGGAGGGCTTTTACTCCGCTTCCTGCTCTTCTGACTTGCAGATGATACATGATACCTCAAGTTTCTGCCATATCATCTATTGTCTCAGCAGCTTCCCATAAGCAATGCAACTGAAGGCTCTAGCTCTATTTTGTCAACTGCGAAAAATAAGGTACAAGAGTCAAATAACAATGCAGATTGCAATGTAGGTAATAGCATGACACTGTGAGCTGGATCGGACCCAAGCTGACCTACCTCAAGGTCAAGCAGCATGTCAGTAGCAGAACTAGAACGATAATCTAGATTTCACCAAGGAAAGCTCACAGTCTATATACTGACTCAGGAGCCCAATCCTGACAGGCACTCAGCACTTAGCTTCTCCCAGGCCCCTGGCAGGATCGAATTGCTAATAGCTGCATTCTTGTAGAGGCTGGAGGAACTCCAAGGGGCCCATGTGTATCACAACAGGAAATCTTTCTTGTAGACCATCCAGACAAGCAAAAAAATTGTCAAGGAATAAAAGGTTGCAGTCTGAGTCAAGCAAACAGAAGGACTTGGAAACCTGGACTGTGAAAGCTCCTTGAAAGCCATCCTTTCCCATGAAAACCACACATACCCTTGATCAGGCAAGTTCCAGTACGGACTGTCTGGCAGTGTTATAGCAGAGGACAAACTGCATCACACGTTCCCTTCTGAAGGTACAGTGCTCAGGAACACACTGTGGAAACCAGCTCTTCCAGAGAAGTGCACTTCCTCCGCTGCCCTCTGGGAGAAAAATTCAGCAACCGCATTCTAGGGGATACAGAAGGAAAGGCTGGGGGATCAGGAGCAGGCACTGCCCCTTAGCAGCCCCAAGCAGGTTCCACTAATAGCATCGTAAAAGTAGGAGGAAAAGAGGATGTGCCATTGCTGGAGGCTTAGTTTGCAAGCATCGCTTTCATGCCAGTGCAAGGTCCAAGAGACAGCCCACTTCAGAAAGACATTGAGCGTGATTGCTTCATCCCTCCACAGGCAGGCAGAGAGCCTGCGCTTATCTCTGCAGACTGAGCAGACACTTTGCACAGCCCTCATCCCAGCAGAGTTTGCTGGGAAGGAGAGCTGCAAGCACTCCTGGGACACACCAGGACTGCAGGATCTGCTTATATTCACTCCCTCCCAGACAGGTGCACAGCGAGCTCCTGCCTCCAGCATCGGCAGACGCAGAACTACCAGCTCAGCTCTGCAGGCTCTGCTGCTCAGCATGGCAGGAGCTGATTCAAAGCACGCAGGGCCACTTGGTGTCCTTCTAGGCTGGATGAGCAAAGACAGAGCGGTACCAAGCTAACCCATCCTCAGGTGCAATCAGAGCTCTGAAGGCGGAGAGAGGCTATCAGCCCCGCCGAACGCGGAGTGGAAAAACTTCCTCCTCTCTTGCTCGGGGGCTGGAAGAGAGAACAGGGGAATGTTCCACATCTGTCACCTTCCAGAGTGGCTGGGACTCAGGAAAAGCTCTCTGTCCCAGAGAGCCTCTCAAAGCCAAGGCATCAGCCCCTATCCTGCGTCTAGAGACGCCTCTGCGCGCAGCCCCGGTCCCCCTGCCTCCAGCTCATCCAGACGCAGCTCGGGAGATTTCCCCAGCGGCACAGCTCCGGGCGCGGGCATTGGTCGGACAGCGAGCCTGGCCAGGACGCTGCCGCCGGAGCTTTCCGAGCTGGAACGGGGAGCAGAAAGGACAGCTTTCCAACACGGGGACGACCCGGCAGCTCCCGGAGCCCGCACTCGCCCGGCAGCGAGGGGAGAGCAGGGCAGAGAGCGGCGAGGACGGAGCCGGCGTTTTTACCTCGTCCCAGAGGGTCACCAGCCCTATTCCTCCCCCCAGCCCAGGCTTCATTTATAAATAGCCTGAGCCGATTAACCTGGCCCGGAGGAAAGGGGTGAAGACATCGAGCAAAGGAAACTTACATCCTCTGCGGCCATAGGTAGGACATCCTCGGAGTCGAGCACCTCGATTTCTTCTGCTTCTGAGCTAGCAGCCACAGCAGGGGAAGAGCTGGCGTGAGGCTCCGGCAGCCTGTCTCCCATGCTTGGAAACGGTCCCCCTCCAGCCCCCGCCCCCCCCC
>VXAV01009576.1:169577-180722 GCA_013399715.1 Alectura lathami | reverse complement strand
GGCACAGGCGGCCCGCGGGGCTGTGAGGAGAAGGGCCGCCAGCCTGCGGGGAAACGCGGGGGGTCGAGCACGCGGGGCAGGGGGGAAACGATCAGGACACACACAGTACACGGTTATTTTATTTAAATATTTGAAAAGACCAGCAATGGAAAAATAAAGTTCGTCATGAGGGTGGAATTAACGTTTGATTTACTTGATTGTTAGAAAATCTGTGTCTACAGGTATTCCTAGCCAGATACAGAACGCGCTGTGAACCATGCAGCTAACATAATACAGCAGAAGAGGCACTGTGTACTATTTTCAGTCTATCGTACACACAGCTTTCAACGGGTATGACTGACAAATGTGAGAAATTGAACAGCAGCACTTTTTGAATTATTAACATTTATAATATACAAATGTTCTCATCTGATTCATAAGGGTTATAAAACACAACATTGTGAAAAATGATTAGCAATTACAAACAGCACGTGAAGTTGGTCTTGCAGTCTTTGAAGTTTACGTTTTTCCTTTTGAAATAAATAGTAGACTGCGAAGAATGTCACTGGTCATGTAACAGAAAATCATAGGGCAGGACTGCAACCGTGGCGTCTTCTTGAAATACATGTTCCAGCGGGGAAATGTGTTTGTCAGAAAGGAAATCACAAATTCTCCCTGGTCTAGTTCATAGTCCAAAACGATGAATTCACTCCAAATGAAAGGAAAATAAATAAGGAAGTATGATCCTTGAGTTGAACCTACTCTACTGAAAATGAATTTTAACTATACACTAGTATGTCACCATGGTGAAATACCTAAGAAAAGTAATTTGAATAACTTCTTGGGAAGCAATGTTGTACTGCTTTAATATGTACAGATTATTTACACTAATTCCCTTTTGGCCTCACACGTTAAGCCATTTTAGCCGGCTGCCAGGATACAATTCTTTTTTCCCCACGCATTATGCAATACTGTAGTTAGAGCTATAATTTAAAATAATCTTATGCATGAATTACAAATATTAATAAAGTAACTCTGCATATATAAATATTTCTAGCAGAATTTAAAGCATTCAGAATGTACATAAAAGTTTATTTTCATTTGGTAGGGCCAGACGTGCTTCTTCTCAGATCATCGCTGCTTTAATAATGCTTTGTACATAGCGAAACCCAAAACTGCGAAGACGGTAGCACCAAAACTTGCCCGGAGCCAAAATTTAGAGCTCTTGAGGTCCGCTTGCGTCACATGCCTAAAATTTAACACACATACAAAACCAAATTATTTGCAGGACAAGAATATCGGACAACTTGTGCTAAGCTACTCTGCTTTTGGAAATTCATCACTACACTTGTCACAGGCAAGGAGCTTACAATCCAGCCTTATGAGTATTTAAACAGTCATTTTACTTCTCTTAAAAGCTTAGGACTTGATCTGCAGCCATGATCACATTAGTAGATTCTCACTAATGTCAGAGCACACAGCTAAGAATGCAGGAGGCATTAATCATCCATGCATACAGGGAAGGCAGTGTGTCTTCTTTGAGAGTACCAGCAAACATTCAGAAAATAAAAACAAAAAATAGCTAGCAAATAAATAATAATCCATAGTGAGAACAAGTCCATCACGGCAAAATATATTTATGTATTTTTAATAAAATTGAGTATTCATATTTCTGCTTTTCCTTGCAAAGCTGTCCCATCCCATTAAATATCTACTTACATTTCTCCCCTTTAAGAAAAAGTTTACTGACAAGTAGCAAGTAATATTTTTCCAAAAGCTAGAATCAAAAGATTGACAGTTTGTAGATCCCTTTCTTCCCAGTACAAGAACAGGAATAGAAACAGTCATCCATTACCAAGCTGAAAGCTAAGAGAATGTGCTAGTGAAACAGGCAGTGACAATGCCACAACAGAAAAAGACAAGATACAACACCAGTATGAAGTGACCAGATGACCAAAAAAGCCACACTTCACATGACAGTAGACAGCCAATGACTCAAGTCTCCCAAACACTGCAAAAAGTTGGTGAGCATGCTCAGTTAAACACTGCTAGCCATCCTCATAGTCTCAAGTATGACAGCTTACCATAAAACAGGAACTACCATTTAAAACAAGTAATGATGTAATTCAAAGCACAAGAAGTTCCTATGTAATAGTAAAGAGTTTGTTTGGTTTTCTTTAAGACATAACTTACAAGAGAACTTCACTAGCCTATGTATTTTAGCCTGTTTTTATCATCGCAGGTTACTCAGTGCAAACTGCAGGAGCATTAAGTCCAAGGAGCATACAGAGATCCTAAGCATACATGGTGCGTGAGAAAGTTCATATAGTGTGAACTGCAGAGCTATCGTTTACAAGCTGTTTAGTAAAGCAGGAATTGTACTTGCTATCAAATACACAAAAACAGTTTAGGATATTATTTAGTAGACATTTGCAGGAGCAATATAAGCCATACAAACAATCAGTGTACTGTAGTATCACATGCTGAAGAACAGGCACGAATTCTTTGGTGCATTAACAGCAAAACACATGTACTTGCTAAAAGTTCCTAATCTTATTTAAGAAAATCTTGCTGGGTTATGGAACATATCAAATTCATGAACTCCTACAAGCATTAGTTCTACAGCTACTTTTGACAAACTCGCTGCAAACTAGATGTCAGGTGGTTTGTTGATGGGAAGAAAGGGAAAAGGCAATGGCAAGGTCACCTTAGCTTGGCTGCTGTTACCTGTCTTCAAGTAAACGTGGACCAAGAGATGACTCCATGAAGATGGAATCTTCTACAGAGTTGACGGCGTGCACCTGCTGCATAATACTGCTCTCCTCGTCTGCTAACAGCATGGCACCCAACTCATCTATGTAGGGTCTTAACCTTTTTACACACATGCACAGTTTGCAGTTCATAGCATGGCTCAACAACAGTCAGCATCTCAAATATGCGCAAATGACAAAGCCCAAAGAATTTATAATTTTTACCCATCTAACTTGTGATTCTTGTGCAGTTGTTAAAAACTTAGTGCTTGGAGAAAAACAAATAAATGGAGTTTGTATTTTTGAGGAGCAAAGTCAAATGTATGGCTTTATCTTAAAAAAAAAAAAAAATGTAAAGGACAAGGAAAAAAATTAAAAAACAGAAACTCCTCCATTCCCAGAGCATAAACTTTCACGTGTTCACGGGGTACTGCAATGCTCCGGTACCGTATGCATGAGCTAGAGACCTGCGTTAAACACACTGGAATGACTCTTAACACATCAGCCCTAAGGCTGACACAGTCTCATTACTGTTGATAATTCGAAGACTGTATTTTGTCACTACTAAAAGCTTTACCATTTGTTTTTGTTTTACTAAAAGACCATAAAACCCTTGTCTTAAAATCTATCATTTATAAAACTTATCTATGTAAATCTATGTTACATGATGTTAATAGGTTATGTGACAAGCTCTATTGAGTGAATGTTTGTGTAGCCAACAACACTCAAGATCAATCTGGTTAATTCAAACACCCAACTATTTGTATAAGCAGCATCCCTTTAAAAGTGCAAATCACTATTTAAATTGCAAATGGATGCTTTTGCACTGCCCCGTAAAGTGCTATCTCTCATGTCTAGATTTTCTGATTCCTATCTATAATTTGTTTTGACTTTTGCACATGTCCATATTTAATATTATGCAAGAAACTTGCTGAACATGCTTCATCCTTTTGAAAACAATTAATATATTCTCAGTCATGATAAAATCCTCTTTTCATGTCTACAGGGAGAGTAAATTGACCCTGATCCCTTCGCTAAGACTAAAGTTACAGATTCTTTCATTTAAAGAAAGAAACTAAATCAAGGCAGGGATTTGCTTTATAGCCTCAAAGAAATCTACTGATTTCAATAAGCAACAGCCAGGGCCCTCTGAATATTTTAGTTCAGATATCCAAGGTCCAAAAACACTCACTGAAATTCAGTGCTTTGTCCCTTCAAAAAAATCCAATTTTTCCTTCTCATATGTTCCTTACACTGTTCTAAATTCCATTTTTGCAACATCAATCCCTAATACTGATCAACTGCTATTAAGAAAAAGAAATCTGAAATAATAAAAAAAAGATCAATGTTCATTTCTGGCTCAGGTTCTTTGGCTTGAAGGTATCTACAAAATGCATAAACTTCAGTCAGTACATCATGAGAATGCTACCTCTTCAATAAATAATACTCAGATTTTATTTCAGTGTGGTTGTGTTTATGAAACTAATTTCCACCAGTGGCAGAAATTATTACTGCCTTGCTAGTAAAAGCACCTCATATTCTCACTAACTCAAAACTAGAAAAATTATTCTCCCCAGGGGAAAAAATTATATATGAATGTGTGCACACATATACCCACTAGTAGTTAGGACTCCAAAAATGATGTTGTATTTGAAACTTTTGATTATTAGTGATAATAATTAGCTCTCAAACTTCTAAAATAGATTGAGAGTGTGTATTTAGTCACATATTTCCACATATTAGGAGTATAAATGTGGAGTCTATGCCTCTGTAATAAAATTTAGATTTTAATGCATATTTTGGAAAAAAAGACAGATTTTCATTCAACTTGCCCTTAACAGAGAGTCAAGTAACTTGTCACTTGCTTAATAATGTCTTTGAGCTCTGTACAGTCTTTCTTTTAAGAGGCTTTAACAACTCACAAGAAGTTTGCAACATGCACTTACCAAGAAGTTAACTGAGCATGCCTGTCATGTCTACACACACAAAAGCAATGTGTTATGGGGCAATACTGACGTTTTTCCCCATGTCAGCAGAAGAATCCCAAATCTTGGGAGGTTTAATCTTAACTATTAAAATTCAAAAACACTTCCACCTAAACTACAAATGCATTTTAAAAGCAGTGTGTTGAGGCCAACAGACTAGTCACATGGCTGTTCACACCAAAATTATAAGCAAGTTAAAGCAGTCAGCAAACAGAAGCAGTCTGCTCTGACAAATGATGGGCTCTAAGAATAAAACACGAGCAACTAAATTCCAAAAACATTGCATAACATGTACAAGCTGCTGCAGCTTCCCTTCAGGCATGTATTTTTCCTAGGATGCATACCTACTCCAGCAGTTAGTTTCCCCATGCATTAGTTATCTAAAATGTGAAAAGTGCCAAGCACATCTTACTATTTACAAAACCTAAAAAGAATGTAAAATGCCAATTTAATATTTTCTATTTGGAAAGAAGTCAGAGGACTTAGCTTTACAGAAATCTACTCAGTATGGGGCATTGAACAGTTTAGAGAAGTAGGAATACAGGTGAGAAAAATGTTGTTATACTCCCCTAATTTCAGGGACACCCAAGTAAAGGGACAGATTTCTACAGTCGGGATGAATGGTGATATGTTACTATAGTTTAGAACAGGTGATCTGCTTACACTATGCATATTGAAAAATAAAACCTGGGTATACCCTTAGAACTCTCCCATTATTACAGGAAAATGGAACTATTGCCTTGAACTTAATTTCACAGAAGGAAGGTTTTTACAGAGGAAAAAAAGATCCTGTAATTTCTGAAACAACCATGTTTTATATGCAAGCAGAACTTCACTTATATTTCACACTATTTAAAATCTTTAGAAGGAAGAAAATAAAATGGTCTGAGAAGTCTCCCTCACTGAACAACACAATTCTCATGCATAACAATTTTTTTGAAATGAAGTCAGCAGAAAAGTGCCACTACTATATAAGCAAAAGTCAGCAAGCGAATGATTTTAAACCAAGAAAGCAGAAAAAAAAAAAAAAACACACTTAAAATCCATGCTCTGGAGTTAGGGAAGGAAAAAAAAGCCAAAAATCCAAGCTGATTAAACAAAAAAAAAAAAAGGGTTAAAATGACATACACAGAAACCTTGCTTTTAAAAAGAGGTAAAACAATGTAGTAAGAAGAGATTAAGTGCCAGCCAGACAAATACAAATGAACACCTAAAGGAAAGAATAAATTAAAAATATAAAAATACGACAGCACAGTAACAAGTCCCATGCATGCATGTACAGTGCTTTGAATGCAGTGCTTTCTTCCTGAAAGAACCAATGAAGTGTGATCCTGGGTAGTTCAAACCAACAATCCTGTTCCAGCACAGCAAGCATCTCCAAACTTCCACATTTGTTAACTTGCCTATAAAGCTTCAGGAGAGTCTCTGAAGCTTGTCCACAGAAGGCAAACTAAAGGTTGGCATGAACAGGTTTTTCAGTTGCGTATGCTCATCCTTTAATTACTGAGTTGGGAATATTCTAATGTACTATTTTGCCTTGGTAACAGTATTTAAGCAGGACTTGGCAACAAACAATACAGAAAGGAGTCCAACTGGAAAGATTTCAGCTTATCTACTTCCACTACCTAGAGCTTCAGAATACGAGAAGATCAGGAGACTAAGAACTCTTGGGAAGCCTCCTTTACCCGTTAGTCACCTAGCTTTTGCCAAACTTTCTGACCCAATGGTAAGCACTTGTAAAAGCAAAATAAGAAAAGTCATATGAACTGGCTACATCAGAAAATGCTCCTTGATTCAGATGCTTTCTCTACTGAGAAGTCATTAAGATGCTTCTAAAAATGCTTCTAAGAGGCTAACATTTCCAAACAAGACAACTACCTCTACCCTCCTAGGTTTACAGCTCGAGGTCATTCACTCCCTCTTGTTTACAGATATCTCAGGTCTAGGATTCTTTCCTATACACAGTTACACAGTACTCCATGGTGAATAATCTGCAGCAACGTGCTCTCAAAGGGAGAACTCCGGATGAGCTAACTATGAAGCAAGCTGAGAAGAAATTAGCCTGCTGGAAATCTGCAACAAAACCCCAGTGTCTAACAGAATGACTGTAGACAAGGATTCCAGGAAATAATTTTTCCTTTTTTAGGGTCAGTGCAGAATTCTGTGAGGAATTCTCTTCACTTTCAATTACAGGCTTCTTATACAGTAGTAGATTCATACATGTATTCCACACAATCTAGTGAGAAGGTGTGGAAAGACAGCATCCTAAGACTTTTCAAACAAAAATTTCAATGCCTCCAGGCCTTGATAGATCTCAGAGCAACAAAGTACATCTAATCCAGAACTCAAAAAAAACAAAAACAAAAAACACCAGCCACAAGCCCTCACAAGAAAGAAACATGCCACGGTAGTTAATGCAGCAATCCATAACCACTCACAAAAATTACAGAGGTGGTTTCAGCCTCAATAATGAGGACTTGTTATTTTCTAGTAGTGACTGCTGAATGAAATTCTAGAGTAACAATATGCAAAGAGACTTATTTTGCGAGGCATTTTTGTCTAAGGGATGACAGCTGAAGAGATGTAGTACGGAGAGGTTCATTCATTCATCGTATTTTCCTGAGCTAATGAAAATTTCCCCCCTTCTTTAGATTCAGTCTGTGGTTAACACTTGGATTAAAGTGTACATCTGTGAAATCTGCATTTAAAGCAAACATCCACTTTTATGTGGAGAACCTACATCTGAAACCAGTAACAAGTAGTAGTATGCATGGACAGATACACCCAGAACGTCAGGATATTCTAACCAAGGCCTTCAAATAAACGTGTTTATCACGATCTGACTCCAGTGGACAGAACCACGACACTACACAAATTGTTTGGTTTGAACTCCCATTTGATGGGTCAAGGTGACAAGCGCTGAACTGTTAGTAAATCATGTGTCAAAAGCAAGGTGTTTTATCAAAACAGCCTGCAGTACACACAAGAAAAGGTATAGCACTGTTTTCAGTGCTGAAAACCAGTTCTTTTACCCACTGCTTTTTCCAAAATATCTGCAAATGCAAATGGTTAACTGTTTGCCATTTCTTAAATATTGCACTTTATTCAGAGGAATTGGATGTTAAAAGCTCCAGATTTTTACACAACTTACCCACTCTGTGTAAACCAGGCATAACACACACAGAAATTCTATCAGTTCCCAGATACCAAACTAGCAATTATAAACATGTAATATGTTACAGTGTTGCTATAGTCAAGCTGTCCCTTTTCCTACAATAGTATTTAAATGAAAGTAATTTTATAATTGATAATTAAGAGACACTACCTCTAACCAATGCTAAACAAACCTATCAAGTCTCAGGTGAGACACATTACACAGACATACATGCATTACTTGCTGTTCATTTCAGTTCCCTTAAGAACATAGTTCTAATTCCTCTATTTTTGCAATCACCAAGTACCTGAATTGACCACCAAGTTGGTAATGTTTCAAAGAAATCATTGGATCAAGATCAAAAGAACCAAAAGCACTGTAACGTTAAATAGATCAAAGTTTGACAATTTTATGACAGTTATTAAAATAAGTATCTGCCTATTTAGTGGATATGGAGTGAAAAAATCTGCAGTATAGAAGGTTACTAACTGCTTTTTCAGAAAAACCTTTATTTTAAAAGCACACCTGGTACCTAGTAAATAAAGTTAAGGACCTGTTAAGAACTGCAGTGAAGAGTTTGTTCTTTACAGATTGCAGCAAGTCTGAGTTGAGGAAGTTCTGACAGATGCAAAATGTACACCTGTTGCAGGCGCACATACAGCGTAACCGGGCATGGCTGCGAAAACACACAGAAGGACAGGAGTTGAAATCTTGCTCATATAATCAGGTGCACATTAGGACTGTGCCACAACCAAGAGAGATTTAGGAATAAAAGGTACATTTGAATGAGTAAGGAGAGGAGAAAAAAATACACGGGGGAAGCGAGGGTAACACTACAGCTGTGCAGAATTTTATGGTTAGATGTTCTACATCTTGTCCATTTTAGCATTACCACCATACACAGATCTTAATAGCAAAGCACAAACACAAACGAAAACATTTGCTAAATTTATTTACATTTGTAAGGAAAATATCTAACGGCTTCTGAGTATGTCTGCACAGCAATAGATAACACCCAGTTTTCAAAGGAAAGTAAGCCACAGTTTCTACCACTTTCAATACACGCTTTAAAAATGTGACAGTTACCTCTACTTTTCCCACCTAACAAACATACATGCTTGAAAACCAAGGGAGAAGCGGGAATATTGATATGACAAGACATTTGGTCAGTGCTACACTTTTTGTGGTTTCCAGTACTCCAGCATAACAAAATAAGCATAAGAAAACAAAAACTAAACCAAAGCTTTACAAATCTAATCCAACAAATTTTGTTCCAAATGTGTATTAAAAAAAAATTCCTAGATTTTGGGTGAAAGTGATATTAGTTCTATTTATTTTAAAGCAAATGTCAGCTGTCATACTAGACTCCATCTGCTGTAATATTTATCTAGCTTATCACCACATTAAAAGCTCCACCCACCAAAAAAGATGCAAAGTGAGCTTAGCAACAGTGAGATGTGCAGTGAAAAAGAATGTGAGCTTAAGTATATTGTACCTGAAGCCCAAAAGGTATTTATACAGAAGTTTTATTTAAAAAAAAAAATCTAGTATCTATCAGATTCATGAACTGAAACGAACAATAAGCACCCTCAAATACAAAAGCTTCAAGCAGTGTGTTATAGAGAACAACAGCTTCCCTCAGTGTCATTACCTGTAACCAACTGTAAAGCTGAACTGTTTGCAGGAACTACAGCACAACTATTTACAATTATCTTAAAAATACCAAAATACAAATAGCGAGATATTGAGTGCTGCATCCACAACCAGAACAGAACCCTATGTATTAAATGAACATACATACCTAAAAAACAGCATGAACTGGATGAATTTGTGTAGTCCTTAAAAAACAGGTTACTGCAATAGCTGAGACTGTTTCATATGTTGGATTTATACCAACTTTCTCAATTCGAAATAATTCCAAGATTAACAAGCCGCTTATGTCTCTCTCTGTTGCTAAATCTCAGTGAGGCAGTTCCAACCTCATGGCTAACAATGACATGCAGTGCTACTGTGCATGATTCATGCTACATGAAAAACACAATGTTCAAGTACTTACGGATACATTGCCATAGTTGTCAGTTTAACAAAGATGTCCTTACTCGGCACATCAACTGTATTACAAGTAAAGGCTTGAGGTGGAGGCATTTTGTGTTTTTTGCAGAATTCAGCAGGAGAAATGCTATATTCCTGTCTAACTTCATGCAAGTCAGATTTTGCAGCTACCACTAAGCACGGTATTCTGCTATCCATGAAGTGTTGCTGCAAATATAAAGAAAAAGTGAAAGAGACATTGTGTGATACATTCAGCCTGGAACAGCCTAAATGTGACTGTTTGCAGCACATTAAGGTATATTCATTGGATTGAAGTCAGGCACTTCTAGAAGCAGAATCTTTTATATAGACCTTAGTTTTGTATGAATAACAAAATTTTTAATGCATCAGCCATATATACCAACACTCATAAATGCCTTTTGAGCGCTAGAAGTTGGCGTACGGCACCAATAACTGATAACAAATACTTTGTCAGTGAACAGAGAGAGATATATATACTTATATTCATTTAAATGAAAAAATACAAACCTTAAAAATCCTAGCACAGTACTCAAAGGACTTAGGGTTACTGACATCATACACCAGGCAGACAACATCGCATACGGTCTCAGCATCAGTTAAAAATTCAGAGTCACTGACATCATGTAGCTAGGAAAAGGGACAGTGGGAGAGGAAGAGCTTTGTCATTATGCAGTCAAAGGAATTTTGTAACTTTCTCTTCCTCACTATTTTTACAGCTCATTGCTATGTATCCTAAGAACTAATGGACTGACAATAGGCAGATATAATGAAAAAGAAATAGGAGAAAACTACCAATACAGCCCACATATGTGGGCTGCTAACATCACATCCGCAGGCAATCACAACCTCAGCATAAAAAGTTACACTTCCTTCTAACACAATGTCTTAGATTCCCATAGAAACTAACATTCATTCTACAGAGGAAAATCCCAGAACTGAGCACTAGGATCTTGCAAAACAAGGAAAGATATCAATACCATATTATCATAAACATAAACTACAGTGGAGCAAGTTTTTAAAGAAAGTATTTCAGCCACTGAAGATTAACTATAGCTGTCCTAATCATCCCACTCGACAGATTTTTAATTGTAAATAGGCAGATGGCTTAATGGAGTGCAAACACTTAGGAAGAAGAGACAATTAAAACAAAAAATCCTTGTATTTGTTTGCAGAAAGCTTTCAATAGTACACTGAATTTTAAGAT
>VXAV01009576.1:135973-152937 GCA_013399715.1 Alectura lathami | reverse complement strand
GGGGAGGACGCGCGCCGCCCTGAGGCGATCGGAGGCGATTTGAGCCGCCGGTGCCGGGAGCCGGCTCCCCGCCGAGGAGGGGCTGTGCCCTGGGCTCCCCTGGGACGGTGAGTGAGGCTTCTGCCGTTAAGGAGCCGCCATCCAGGTTTTACGTGCTCTAAAGGAAGCCGCGCTGGCAGCACTAGTGTGCCAGCCGAGTGAGCGCGTGGCATGCAGAAATACATCCCCAATGATGCAAAATGCTTGCTTTTTGTGGTAATTTCTGAACAAACCGTAATAAATTGCACAGGTTAGAAAATTAGAGGTAAAAATTAGGGAAATTAGAGATGCCCGGTGAGTTTGCTGCACCGTTGCTGTTCCTTCTCCAGATGGACCAAGAAAGGACGCCTCAGCCCTGACAGGGCAGCAGCTTCAGCTGTGCATTACACTGCTGGCACCACCGACAGCTAACCCCAGCCTTGTCAAAGTTGACATGCAGCCATCTTTGAAGGATGCATTTCAGTCCAAAGTGCTGCCAGGGCGCTGAGCCTTTGAACAAACTTGCTCACAGGAGAGTAGCCTTGAAAGCCACTTGCAGTTCTGTCAATGACTTTAAGTCATGCAGTTCTGCTTGGCTAAATGAACTAGTTAAATCCCACATGCTTTACTCACACTAAATGTATCCTCTTTTTGTTCATCCTGTACACCAAAGCATCCAATCAGGGTGCACTGAAATGCCACCGTCTTCCTGAAAATGGTTTTCTTTCTTGGGAACTACTTTCAGTTTGGCTGTACTGGTCCTCTCAAAGACTTGGTTGTCGGTAGCTTCTGCAGCATCTCAGCTCTGGCCCCCTCAACCCACACAATACAGGGTCCTCCATACAGCCACAAAGGTGTGGTACTTAAAGACAGAAACACTGCCTGTCCACTGGCAAGGAAACTCAAGAACCTTGTTTCCTCAGGCTCCCTGGCAAGAAAAGATGGCCTCTTTCATGACACAGTCCTGTTTGCTGGCTCTTTAAAAGATAAAGAGTGAGCATGTGGTTTATTGGCTGGTACAAACACATTTGAAAACAACTGCTTCCAAAACAATCCCCATGGTCAAAATGCCACCAAGATATTGACAAACATTTGGTTTGAACAATATAGGGTGCCAATCAGACAGGATGTTCTTCTAGGAGATGTCCCTGAAGCGTCAGGTCTTCAAACGCTATCTCCTGTAGTTTAGTTCTTACTCTGAAGATTTTCATTCACAAGATCAGAATCATGCTTGCCCTCTGAGCATTCATTACTTGATCAGACTTTTCTAAATAAAGATTACTCAACAGAATGAAATGGCATAATCTCTTCTATAATTTTTGGATCACCGTAAGAAGATGAAGTCCACAGGCTATCCCCAACCTCAGCATCCCTGGTGCATTGCTTCCTGCGTGCATCTTGGGACTGCTTCAGAAATCCACCTCACTCCCACAGGAACAGTTACCACCTTTAGCACACATTGGAATTACTTTAGTGAATTATGACTAGATGAGAGCACAGCATGAAGCAAAGCAGAAAAAGTCTTAGTTGCTGAATTCCAGGAAAGCCTGTGTAGTTATGCAGTCCTTGGTAAATTCTGGTGCTAAACACTGAAGCTGGTAGAGAAGCTCTGCAGTCTTTCTGAACAGCCTTTACCTCCTGTTTGTGTGACTTATAGTTAGAGATCCCTTTCTATCTAGACTGTAGAGCCAGAAAGCGGGATAAAGAGGATTTGAGGTATTGATTTTAAATGTATGCAAAAGCATTTCTTTGTCAGTGATGGTGTAAAATGACACAGTCTTCTTTTGTAGCTCCAGGAAAACTCCAACCTTCAATGGTTTATCATTGTGTAATGGTGTTTCTTCATTCCTGTGCCATGCTGACAACTGCTTTTGGGGACCTATCCATTCTACACACCAGGAATGTTCTGTTCTTCCTAATCTGTCCTTTCTACCAATCATTTCATGAGCAACTCCAACAGCCCATCCATCACTGTCCTTGGTGATTACTTCCCAGTAGTGGCACCCAGAAGAGAAGCCCTGGGAACACATCACTTGGCTGATTGAAAATCTCTTGGGTGATGGTTCATAATAATTTGGGTAGCTGGAAACCATGACTTTCCTGTTTTGAGCTGTGATTGCTAAGTGGTCATATGCTCTGGTGAAATCAAAAGTCACATCATCTGTCCCTAGAAGAGAGTAAGGAAAATATTCTTAGCTGCAGGCAGTAAGAAAACAGATCACCTCAGTATCTACTTGCATCCTAACCAATGGTGGATGTGCATCCCTACTCAAGAACTGAAATTAAAACCAATGATCACACAGTAAACCTTAATCCACGTCCAGTCCTGCAAATCAGAGAGAATCCTCAGTCAAACACTAACGACTATATCCTGAGCCCAGTGCACGCTGAAATGTTTAACTGGAACAACTGAGTGCACATCTGTGACAGGCTCACATGCTCCAAAGGAAGCTGAAGGCACTTGGCACCCTGCAGTATGGATCTGATTCTCTACCAGTTGTATAACACAATTACCCATTTGCCAACAAAAAATGGGATGCTCACCTTAACACAACTTATAAAATCATCTGTTCACTAGGACATGTTCTTCCATGTTTTATCAGCAAACGTATTTATTTTGTGTTTAAGCTACAGCTTTAATTCTGTGTATTGACTCTAAGAATATTTCTGTAAAAATGATGCAGAATTCAGACAACAAATAGAGCCGTGGCTTAATGCAATAAAGACCAGTAAGGTGCAGTAACTGCTCATACACCGAAACAGAATCTGCAGCCAGCAGAAGCTCCAACACAACCTATACACCTCCATGAAACAGGTTTCAGACTGTTTTTATCGTGCATGTACAGTCAGGTGTAGCATTACATTATGCTGCAGTAACTTATCAATTCATTCTAAATGTATAATGTTTCTATGTTTCAGTCAAACCTACCGATGTTATTAAGTATTGTTGAATATTGGAAGAGCCAAACTGGCTTGCATACTTACACTGAGAAAGCTGGCTTGAAATCATTGGTTCTGGAGTTTTAGCTGCAGACTCCGCAGATAATGAGCAGACACTTGTCTCCTGATATAAGTCTGGAGGTTGTATTAAATATGAAAAAAAAAAATTGTTAAGGCAGTTCTTCAAAATGCAAATAGGAAGTATTCACGTTTCCAAGGGAAAACATAAGTAA
The DNA here is from genome assembly GCA_013399715.1 of Alectura lathami. Lineage (NCBI taxonomy): Eukaryota > Metazoa > Chordata > Aves > Galliformes > Megapodiidae > Alectura > Alectura lathami. The sequence goes on along the minus strand of VXAV01009576.1, from coordinate 149,746 downwards.
AATAAATGTAGCTGGAAGTTAAAATATAAAACAAAGAGTTACTAATTATCAGAGGACAGGCAAACATTTTTATTCAAAATTATCAGGGCACAGCTGCCCTCACTGTGGTCAGAATGGAGCAATCAGAGAAATTAGATGGGTAAAGGAGTTGCTGTCTCATTGCGTCTTTATGTGTGGGTAAGCCAACTTCTGTCATAAATGTTCTTACGGTGTTGTTCAGTGTTCTTCTGAGCATCATGCGCTTCTTGTGTTACTTGCACACGCATTTCATAAGCATCAAGTAATTTTTGACTCTAACTGCCAACTGAAAAGCCTTACATTCAGCCCTACAGCTTTAAGGGCTGTTTCTAATTTTCTATGATACTATAGTGCATATTGACAAGGTATTTGTAGACACTTTCTGGTCAGTTACATGACACATTAGCTTCATCAGGAAGGATGTTCACTGATTCCTCAGTTTTGCTAGTAAAGATGTGTGGGGCCAAAGTAGTGTCAAACTACAGCAGCCCAGTCCCTCATGTGAGGGACTGAATTGGAAGGGAGGAGGAAGGCACATGCAAGACCTTGCTGGATCAACTCTGTCTAAAAAAGGAAGGAAAATAAAGAAAACTCACCTGGTGCAAACTGCTGAGGGTATTTCTCCAAAAGTAAAAATTCCAACTTTCTCTTCAGATCTTCTACAGCACTCTTGACAACATTAAGCTTCTCATCAACTGTAATTTTATTCATTGTTGAAGGTAAGCCTTTGTACCTCTCTCTATCGAGTAAGTTACTCTAAGAATGGCATAAAAGAAGAATCAAGGGGAAGATGTAAATAATATCAGTTATTTCATATGGCATGTCAAGTAATATAAAACCAGAGTGAAAAAGCAGCAGTGATCTCTCTAAAATCTTATTCTTTGGACAGCTTCTTGCATAAATTTGTGATCAAAAATAAAATATTCTCCCCCAAAAAAACTAAGAATGGGATTATTTTTTCTTAACTAAATTATAACTTTATTAAATATACATATGCATTCACGAACTTTGCCTTCTTAAACTTTCTTCTTGTTCTAGGAACCCAAACAATAAGTTTTAAAATTTATTAATAAGAGATCAAGCATAAAATACCAAGAAAGGGGTAAATTTTGTTTTCCTGAATTGCAGAGATCTACATCCAAACTTGTTCTCTTAGTCTGCCCTTATAATCTGCTGCAGGAAGCAGGCATTTTGAAGGACTGATTAATCTCATTTGAAGGTAGGCATCTCAAGTAGGCCAGATGACTCATGCTCTAAAAGTACCTGTACATCTTTGTTGCCAGCCTCCTCGGAATAAATCTGCATCTGAATTTTCATCCACAACTTAGGCTTTTTCTAGTATTTTTCCCCTCTGAACTTCCCACTCCAAACTGTCACTGGTACCACCAGTCCACTGTCTGTGGATTGGTATTGCCTGTAGTGAGAATAGCGCAGTGGGGACCTGAAAAGTGCTCTGTTCAGCTCTTCAAGACATTTAGCTTAAGAGTTTCTACTCACATTCTGCCAATTCATGTCATCACTTCCCAGTACTTTCTCTGTTTGGGCTTTGATTTCTATAAGCTTGTTCATTTCAACACAGAGCTGGTGAATAGTCTCTTCAGTTTTCTGCTGAGCTGCTTTTTCCTCCTGTTCAATGAACACCAGTGTGTTTTTCTCTTGTCTTTCAATGTATTCCTTCATGCAACAGAAATCTTTAGTAATCTGGCTTTTGATCTGAGATGTATATTCCTGAAAGGCAAAAAACATGGAGATCTTTCTGTTGCTAGAAAAGATGATGAGTGGAATATGAGAATTTCCTGCCCTATGTAATGTGCTCTTTGACTGACCCAAAACACCTAGATTTATTCAAAGGAATAAAATATATTTGACACTATCCTGCATTGCCTGCAATGAGATTTTGGACATGTTAAGGATCTTGACTATTTTATGGCCAGCAATCTTTGCTTGACAACTTAGCAAAGATCAATATTCCTTCTTAATGACTTGCATCCCAGAAACATTCAGGCTACTCCTTGAGTGGGCAGAAAAAGGCACTAGTACCCAATTCCCAGAGCCTTTATGTCAGCCAAGACAGCAGCTGGTACAACTGGTGCAGTAGTTCATTCTTAGAAAAAACAGAGAATTGTCAAAGCAACAGAAGGAAACAAATGCAGATCCCTGCTCTAGGCTGGAAGGCTATGCTGGAGTCATAGGTCTCCAGGTAGCAGTGGAAACAAGGTAACTTCACGTAATGAAGTACAACACCTACCTTTGTTTTAGTGAGATCCTTCCTCAAGATGCTGATGGTCTCTTCAGCCACTTCCAGTTGCTTGGATATGTTACATATCTGTTCCTCCTTTAAAGTGACAAATTCGATCTTTTATCTACGTATCTCTCAGAGAAAACACGACTAGGTTAAAGAGCAGAGCAATAAAACCCTTTACATTATTGGCAGCTAAGCACCGGGCTGGTTCAGTTTGGGGCTGGAGGACAAAACTAACTCAGAATGAATAGTCATAGTGAAGGTAACACTCAACAGTCCTAAGTTGTATGTTCAAATATATTTATGAGCTTAAGCCCTTTGCTTGACAGCAGAGACCGAGTAAGACCTTTTAGATACGTGTGCACAGTGTTAAAATAATGAAAGTCAATAGTCAGGTTTTGCTCATCTCCAACAAGGTTTGAGTTATTTTAAGCAGAGACAATGAACCAGTCCCGTTTTGTGTGTCATTCAGCTGGGTGGAGCTGTAGCACTTTATAACGGTGTTATGTTTTGTTTCAGCAATCTCCAGTGCTGTGTGTCAGTGCAGTAGATACTACCACAGAAGAGGTTTGTGAAAACAGGAGGGAAAGAGCTGACAGTGACTGAAATACCAAACAGCTGCCCTCCAGCATGCTCAGCGCTCAAGGCTATGTGAAGAGATGGTACTAACCTTCTGCTAAGGATGCAATGCACTGGGACTACATCATTTGCTCATTACAAGTTTTAACTGGAGGAATAAAAAGATAAAAATGAAAAGCAGCAATGGAAAAGGAAGTCAAAATGAACAGCACAGAGATAAAGAGAAAGAAGAAGAAAACAGGTAAGGAAAGATTCACAAATGTTTTAGATTTACAGCTTTTTGAGCACCCTCTTATGGCAGCCCCCTCTCTTCTGAATATGCGCACCCTTCTCAGTCCTAAACTGACCCAACAGCTTGCTGGCTCAGGCATTTAGTACAGTTCAGTTGGCCTCATCCATCCAGCTCTAAGAACAGTTAGTTATTACTGTCTTTCATCAGCTGAGTACATTCATCTATTACTTCTTTCAACACAGCCATGCAGTCATCAACTGGCAGACACCACCAATGAACCCAAACACTGCTTCAGCTAAAGCCATCTGCCCAAGTGAGCAAAACACAACACTGTTATGACAAGGCTGATATCAATATGTGTAATGCAAAGTATCCAGGAAAAAAAAAAAAAAAGGCAAAAATAAAGGTGAAATTAATTCAGTCCTAGCTATGTCCCCATGCCTGTAGACCCACTAAAGTGCATTCAGAAATGTCCCAAGGTATGGCCAGGAGAAGTGCTGGCTGCCTCCACCCATACCTTCTCCCCAGGTCTCTGCTCTGCAGAGCTCTGTCCGCCGCAGGCACCATCTCCAGAGGATCTAGGTTCATCCCAGGTCTCCAAGTCTTTTTCCTTCTCCTCTTTGGGGATTAAGCTCACCAGAGCAGCCAGCTCTCGGTTGGCCCGCAGGTCCTTCAGCTCGAAGCCCTCTCTGCAGAGCGGGCATTGGGCGCGCTGCCTGCCCTTGCAGTACGCGGTGATGCAGGACCGGCAGAAGCTGTGAGTGCAGCCCGCGAGCCGCACGGGGTCCGTGAAGTACTTCAGGCAGAAAGTGCAGCTCAGGTCCACATAGGCCTGCAGCCGCTCGAGGTCGATCGCAGCAGCCATGGCGCCGGGCGGGCCGCGCAGTTTCGCTTCCNGGGGCCGGGCGCTCCCTTGCGGGCTGTCGTGCCGCCCCGAGGGGCTGTGTCCCGCGGCCAGCCCGCGCCGCCGCGTGCCCCGGGGCAGCAGCGGGGAACTCCCGTGGGGACCCAGGCCGGCCAGAAAAGCTCGGTACGAGCGCTCCGTCTCGCGGCGACTCGGTCCGAGGGTTTGGGTTGACTGCAGAAAGGAATGGTCATGCAGAGCTTTCTGCAACCTGGACTTGACTTTTACTGAGTCTTCAGAAAAGTCGCTGTCTCTGCATGGTTTCATTTTCTCAGGGAACTTCCTGATTTTGTAACAAAGGTCACATCAGAGTTGCTGACACAGCTGGTCTACTGGCCCATCCGGGAAAGCAAGCAACGCCACACAGGGAGTCCCATCCGTGAAGCTAAGACTGCTAGATGGACTGCACTCCTCAGAGATCATCCTGAATTATGCAGCTCATCTCAAAATAAAAAACAGCACGTCAAACCAAACTGATCCTCGTATAAGTCAGCAGGTGCTCTGCTATTGATTTTAGAGGATGCAGGCTTCAGCTGTTAGATCTGAACCAGCAAGTGAGTTGAATTCAAATTGCTTGAGGAAAAAGAATGGGAACACAGGTAAGTTAATGGGAGTACATCAGAAAGCAAAACTACTGCTGCAGATTTCTCAAGGTTGCATGATGACAAGCTGACAGAGACAGGCAGAGTGATGGTCTTTTTTTTTTTCCCCCCCCTCTGTACTGCTGTGGAAAAAAATAATCTCACTAATCCATACATATCTTGGTACTTCCTATTTCTGTAGGAGAGAACTATTTGGGGTATTTCAGACTGGCTGGCAAGCATCAGCAAAAGATGGAAGCTTCACCAGAAACTTAGTTTGCAAGACTTCCTCTTGATTTGCAAAGTAAGGAAATCTGAAAAGAAGAATTAAGTATCTGAATGACTGGCTGCACAGTAGAACCAAACCTCAGACTCAGGCACTAGGCAAGAAAATGCTCAGTGCACTGTGTACCAACAGATGCAAATCCTCACTCTTTCCTGCACAGAATGGATGCAAATGGTACTTGATCAGAAGGCATTTGCTGTCAACTTTCCATGCTGGTCCTCATTCATTTAATGTCTTCCAGAAAATCACTGAAGATACCGCTTTTAAAACTAGTTTCTGCCTTTCAGTGCTGAGACTAATCAAATTCAGTGAGTGAATCCATGACCCAAAGCTTCAGCTGTTTTTAGGAGATTAGATCAGCGCATCTTCATCCTGAACTCATGTCTTGACTGGAACAGTATATGGGGTTGCTTTGGGGAAAAAAAAAAAAAATTGTCTTTACATGTTGCATTTGCCACTCATAAAAGAATCAGATAGCAGAGACTGTGGAAAGCAAGGAGCTAGGCGTATCTGTCATTAGAGTGATTCCATTAGAACATTCTCCACAATTCAGACCTGACTTATTTTTGAGGAGCTGGGAAACTACAGGCCAGTCAGCTTTACCTCTGTGCCTACGAAGGTGATAGCACAACTTATTCTGGATGCCATCTCCAAGCAAGTGAAAGAAAATAAGGTTATCAGTAGTAGTCACCCAGGGGAACCCCTTTTAAAGGGCAGGGGTCAGGAGGATGGGGCCCAGCTCTTTGCCTGATCCAGCAACAGGACAAAGAGGCAACAGGCACAGACTGGAACCCAGAAAGTTCCATCTGAACATGAGGAAAAACTTTTCTGAGGGTGACAGAGCCCTGGAACAAGCTGCCCAGAGAGGGTGTGGAGGTATTCAGGACACTTTCCTGGGCGACCTACTCTACAGAATCTGCTTTAGCAGGAGGGTTTAGACTAAATGATCTCCAGAGGTCCCTTCTAACCCTTACAATACTGTGATTTTTTACAATTTCTGTGATGGAAATATAACAGTGTAAATGACATTTAACCCATTTCATGGAAAAACAACCATGTCCCTAGCTAGATGAGTTGCAACCAGGTGGAGTAGCTGCCTGCCTCTGGTCTGCCCCAAGAAATACACCCAGTCATTCCAGCATTAATTTTTTATCTTTGATTTATCCACCAGGACACCCTGCATCGACCTGGTAGGTGGTGATGCCTTTGCTTCTTGGTCACTCATTCTGTGCACTCATGTAACAGATGATCACATTTACTGGCACAATATATGCCACAGCTGGATTGTCAGGTACATCCTTCAGGAATCCTCAAGGAAATTCACACCAGTCCTCAAAAACTTTCTCCATTGACTTTGTTTCTTTTTCTGTAAGACAACAATAGCTGATTCTTCCCTACATCAGCCTGGGAAGGCCTCCTCTGCTCAAAATCAGAGAAGGTAAGGAAGAGAAAATGCACTTCAGTTCAAAGTCCTGCAGGGACACAGATTTCTGAATATCCACACTCCTCCTACTCATTTCTGTTATTTATTATATTTATCTGTCTCATTTCTGTTGCCACCCCTCCTCTGTACCTGTAGCTTTTGAAGGAAGAAGTCCTTTGTAGCAGATTCACTGAAGGGCTTAAGCACCGTCCCTGCCAACAGAAAAGGGCTGCAGACCAGAGCCCAAGAAGCACAGTTCACCAGAACTCAGTCTTAACCCGTCAATGGCTGGGCAATGACTCCATTTAAGGCATCTATCCATTCCCTCTGCTCCCTGTCATTCTCACATAGAAACAAGAACTCTCTCCTTGGTGTGACCATGGTAATCCCTGGTTTCCTCTTCTTCACACAGGCTTCCTGAGGCAAACCAGCTCGTACTTCATAGCCTTCAACCTTCCTTCCAATAAAAACCTGGCCTTGTGGAAATGCGTCCTAGAAAGGAGGAAACAGAAGACATTAGCCAGTAGACAGTGCAGCTCCAGCAGACATTGTTCTATCTTTTGGCATGGAGCAGAAACTGGGGATGAGTAGAAGGGTCACTGAGCTGGTGACAGGCAGCAGGAAACACACCAGAGCTTTTTTATACCCATGGGCATTCTCGAAAGACAGAAGCAGGGACCCACGCTTGCAGAGCTGGCTGATGGGTGTTCAGAAGGGGCATGGTGGGATATTCTTGTTAGAGCAGTGGTTAGGAAACAACATATTGGCCTCTGGAATATTGCACATCTTGCCTAAGCTTCCATGTGTTCCTAACAATATGGCTGTAAGAAAGCAGGCTATAGGCCTTACCAGCAGTAGAAGCTACTTTCTAAAGACTTAAATCTTCTTCACCGCCACTCTAAGGGCCAGAGTTCCCAAACAGCTTAGCTTCAAAGATAGCCACTGAGAAAGGAGATGAGCTCTTGAGACTGAGCCTGTTTGTCTTATGTGTCTTATGGAAGAGATGGATGATAACAAGGCCCTCCTCCCCACCCACCTCCATGAAGGAGTTTGTGGAATACTGAAGAACAACACTCCACTTACCAGTGGATTTTTGAAGTACAGCAGGTTCCTCTCTTGAGAGTCCAGGCTAAACCAGCGCATCTTAAAGGTCTCCTTCTGCTGCAAGGAGATGGTAAAAGTCCTTTAAAGACAAAATCTTATCAGGTTTAAAAAAGCTGCAGTAAATGGATTAATTGAAATCACTGCAGATAATGATCCCTGGGCAGGTGGCTATAATAAGGAGAGTGTGCAAGCAATTTCAGGATTTTGATTTTGGGGAGTTGGTTCCTACAATTGCAGGATAGGCATTTATTTTTTACAAGTCCTAATTCCATCAACTACATTCATCTAACTATTCCCTGAGCTGTTCACTGCTCTGTGCTGAAGAGTCCTCTTCCAGGGCTCACTGCAGTTTGAGCTGAATTTAGGCTTCAGGAGAAAAGAAAAAGCCAAAACATGCTGGTGGTTGTGAGTATTCTCTGTGCAAGTATCCACAGGAAGATGTATTGAACTGGGAGATAAGCACTGCACTGGGCAAAATAAAGCACTACCATATTCAACATCAGCATTTAATTTTCAATAGGACTTTGACTCAGTTCACCTAGAGGAGAGCAAGGCAAGAAGCAGAAGTGTTCAAAACAAGATCTCAGGTCTTCCTGTGCTCCTTTAGCAGAGCCTGAAACCCCTCTCTCAATGTTTCAAGAAGTAGCATTCCAAATACTTTCCCACCAAAACCAAACAAAAAAACACCAAAATCCATAGGTTTAACACTGAAGAATTTGCTCCAATAAAGAGATGTGACTTCTGTGCTACTAATTTTCAGAGAAATGGGGAAATAGGGGAGTTGACATGTGATGTTCTGTTCTAGAGGCAGCTGCAGTTCAAGAGCTGCAGTTATCAGACAACTGATACAGGAACCAATTTAGTGTTGCCTAACAGTACTTCGCATTTCCACTGCCTGCTAATCCATCTTGCTTACTTTTCAAGGAGGATCCTTCTTTCCAGTTTTCTTCTCTGCACAAAATAAAACGATCTCAAACAACACAAAAAGCTTGAATACAAAATGCCATTTATCAACCAAGGATGCATACAGTTCCTCAACAAATTGTTCATTTTACCATTATAAAATAATCTCCTCCTGGAAGAATCCTGCTTGTGTACTGCCAAGGAGGTAATCTGAGCCTACCTTTGGTCCTGTTTTCTCCATATATCCTTCTTTGATATAATTTCTTGTGATCCGGGGTATGATCTAGAACACACATACAAAAAAAAGTCTGCCATCTCATTCAAGCTTGCATTCCTGTTCTGTTTCTGTCAAAGCAAATCACCATCAATTGACTTTTAGGGTGTGTTTTATTTTTGGCTGATCAGCAAAGGGAAGTCTGAACTAAGAAGGAACATAAGATTTTTGAAAGATTACACTTTAAAAAGACCACAGGGAGCCTTTTTGGCCTTAAATGTTTACTTCCTTTTTTGCATGTTAAGCACAGTGTGGCCTCTTCTTTTGCATCTTCTGTCCATCCCAAGGCTCACTACCAATCAGACACTCTATGTAAGGCTGGCTTTGTCTGGCTGCTTTCAAAGAGATGTTAATTTTACCTATCTATGATCAGAGAAGCGGCTGTATTAAAGAATGTGAAGGAAAACAGAAGAAGAGAATTCAGTGATGCTCACTGCAAGGAAAGGAATCACATGGGACAGAGCATCTTTGTGTTTACTTGAGAACCTGGTAATCCTGCCAGGCAAGGAGATGACCAGCACGGAAAAGCAGAGATAGAACACAGATGCCCAAATGAGTTTCTGCTCGTGTTTGCCATGAAAAGACTTTCCTTTAATTCCATCTCTAAGGCAACTGAATACTACAGAATATTTGTGTTGGCAGTACATAGACATTGAACATGAGCGATTGGAGGTGTTACTTTTCTTACACACAGCTGGTATGGCTAAACACAGATACGTTTTGAAAAGCAAGCAAAGATTTAGCTTTTATGGCCAATGTTGACCAGAAGGAGGAAAACAGAGTAAGGATGTGATTGTCATTTTTCTCCAGAAGTTCATAACTAGCTGTGCAGATAAAAAGAGCTTTACATATATCAAAGAAGAGGGGAAACAAATCACAATCTCCTGACAGAATGGAATTACTCACTCAAGTAGGGTCTCTATCTGCTTCATGCACAACTGTGTCTATGTATCTGCTCTGCAGATTCATTTTTCCACAATGCCATCACACAGAGTCCACCAGGAGTTCCACTGACACCTATACCAGTTTTATGTGTTCTACGGCTGCTGCCTCCAAACCACGGTGTCAGCACCAGGCTGAGGCACCACGGAGGTCTTCAGGGCAGCCTGGCATCACAGCCTCCCTCTTTCTCCAGAGCATGGCTGCAGCTGGCCTTTCCAAACCCACATGATGCTGTTTGAGCACCCGGTTCTGGCAGAAGTGAGAAAATGTTTTCCCATGCTGTGTTTGCATAGACTGCTTCAAGCCCTGTTCAGGTCTCACCTCATGCTCAGGGAGAGCTGGAAAGGTTGTTCTGAGATAATGATAACGTGCTGCCCGAATAGCATTGAACCACTCAACAATTTCCTAGGGAAAAGAGCAAATACAAACATAAAGACAAAACAGCATGAAGGGCTAAGAATGCTCCCTTTCCAAAAAGGCCTTTCTCCTTCCTCGTAACCTCTTTGCAGAGGTACAGTTTTTCCCCAAGGGCCAGAGAGAGTCAGTGATCTGTCCCAGATACCTCAAAAACACTGAGCCTCCAAAACAGATTTTAAAAGGCCCTCCAGGAAGGCCCTGGGCATCCTCAGCATGGAGAATCACCGGTACACAGGCTTTTTCAGTTGATTCAGTTATGTATTGTTTAAAAACCTGTGAACCTGGAAAGACTTCAGAACTATGGAAAGGGAAAAAACAGAAATCTAACAGGCATACTTCTTTAAACTACCATTGTTTGGAAATAACGCCAAACAGTATTTTTCATGGGTGTCAAGATGCTTCAAAGAATACAACCACTGAATTACATAAAACCATTAGACAATTACCTTACAGAGATTTATGCATGTGCCACAAAGAACCCTTGAGAATGTTCGGTGTGTGAAGTTGAATATATGCCCCAATAGAACAACAGCAAGATGTTGCAGTTACTAGTGTAAAATTACGCAACATTCTAAATGCTACAAGTCATTGTGATTTCAAATCAGATCCTGCAAAAACAGGCTCTCTCTTCCAAAATACAGATCCAACATATAAGAATACTGCTCATTCCAAAATCTCTGTGGTATTCACCTTTCCACTTTCATGATAGACAAAGAGGCTCCTTGTTTGACCGTCTGTGTTGTATGTGATCTGCAGCCCATGAGCATGTTGTATTTTCTCTGCCTGGAACATCACATTCAGTTTCTCAATGCTGATAACGGCTTTTGGACCTTTGGACTGTGAAATGAAAAACATCGCTGTATTAAAATGGTCTAAAGGAAGGCAATGGAGGATGGATTAGCTGTATGAGAACTAGATCCTCATGGAACAAAAAGCAGACATCCTAAAATACCTGGTAATTGGATGTATCTGAAGTATAAAAGTCTTAGTTATGTGTCACATAGAATCACACAGAATGACTCCCTTTCCTTGACAAATGCTGGCTGGCTCTTTGAGAGTGATGTGTCTGCACTGCAAACATTCTCTCTCCAACCTCATAGTTAGAGATCAATTAGCTACACTCTCCCATGGAAGGCAGAGGCGTTAAGGATGTTGCTGCAGCAGCTGATGAGAGAATATTTTGGTAATGTAAGAGGTAGCAGCTGCTAACAGATTTCTTCATCCTGCTATTCGGTATTCATTTTCTTTGTTCACTAAGCAAAAGGAAGCTGCACGGTAAAGATGAGGGATGAGGAAAAGGGCTAATTCCAAAAGAGCAATTGCCTAAGATAGCACAGATGTTAACGCAGAAACATCTGGGTTGCTCCAAATACAGGCTGACCTGGCTGCAGAACTAGAGACAAAGCTGTTTATTCTACCTGATAAAGAGCAGAGTCTGAGGCTGGATATTGATTGGCTACCTACAACCAACGCTGGCTGGGGAACTCACTTCTTTAGTGTAGTACTTCATCACCCCTTCCCTTGCTGACAGGAGAAATCGCCTCTTCTTGAACTGTCTGCTTTCCCGCCCACGCTTCCAGAGGAATCCTTCATGGCTACCTGCACACCCAACCAAGACAAGTGTTAGACAAAGGCAGCACAACAGCGCTATTTATATCTAAACGGTGATGTGCCAGAGTTTCAAGTCTCTTTTCCATGTGAGAATTTTCACCTCAAGTAGAACAAATCAGTGAAGAACTAGAGAACTTTAAGATCACATACATAAGCTAAATACACTTCGTACTTGTGAGCTTCTTCTCAAAGTTACAGACCCTAAAGGAAGCACTGCACATCCAACAGTTCACACAATGGAAGCCGTCCTTGAAGATCTTCAAGGCTGCAGCCAAGTACTGTGCTATTGGCCTTATGGCTAATACCTTTTCCCTGACAATCCTAACTTTTACCTGCAGAACAAGGATCTTGGCAGACTCGGGTGGCAACAAATTCCTCACGCTCATATTTAGCTCTAATCCATTGTTCTCTTAAAACCCTGAAAGAGGAAAACATGGATAAAGCTGATCTGCCTCTACTCTGTTTTCATCAACCAACTAACGAGATCTGTAGAAGGAAGCAGTAGTTCAACAGCTATAAAGGTCTGCAGCACGGAATAAACCAGCAACTTACAAGCAATCATGGAACTGGGGGATGTAATAGTAGGGAGGGACTTTTGCTTCATATTTAGCTTTGGCACAGAGATTCCCATGATTCCTCATAAACTGAAATACAAAAGAAGTTCCAGTTAGACATGCAGCCAAAAAATCAATACCATGTCATGAACACAAAATGAAACTTGGATCAAAGGGAACACTGCAGGTTTTGCCCAGTCTCACCTTAACTCTCAGCATGTCTCTAGAGTTTATAAATTTCCTTTGTAACTACAGTTTGCACTTTTTAGACAGATGCCCCTTTTTCAGTATTTAAAGTTCTGAACCAGATGGGAAGGAACACAAGATTGTTGTTGTTAATTAAAAGAACAAAAGAGAATTGAAGTAGAGGAATATAATTAAATATGTAAATATGTTTTCTCTCATCTATTCCTAGAAATAAACTGCAATTACGTTATTAACACAATTCAATACAAAGTTGAGAGGCTGAACTAATATTTAAGAAGGGTATGTTAATTACTAATGAGAACATAATACCTGGAAGTACCTGTACGCCTCTAAGCAGATACTCCATAGAAATACACTGCAGGCTGTCAGAAACACAATCACCTATCAGTGATTGCATAGGTCATAAAAAAAAAAAAAAAACCCTAAAGTTACCCACACAGTTAACTTTGCTCTGTAGAGCTTGGTTCCTCTGTCCGTAGTGGATGACATGAACTCTGAGTCAGAGTCAGTGCTGAAATTCGGAAAAAGAAAGTGAATTATTCCTTTTCCTTCTGTACCTCTATAAGATCGTTCTCCCAGAAGTCAAGCCAAAGGGATTTGACCCTGCTGACTTGAGAAAGATTGCGATGGATTCCGGAGCACATCAAACAAATGAATATTCCAAGTTTGTAAGAAGCCCACTCTGGATCTAGACACAAACAAACAAACAAAATGTACTAATAAATGGAAAAAGGCACAGTCACTGGCGCATAGCCCAGGTTTCACACATAATGCATCAAATCCCACCTCACTGTTTATGGCTGTCACTAGTTTGTATTTAGAGGAACAGCATCTGCCTTCCCCAGAAAAGACTGCAGCCCTGAAATCTGTTTTTTCACTGAGTATTTGTTTAAAAATTAATGTGACTGTGCAGGCGGCTACGTGGTGATGTAAAAGCTAAGCTAATTATTAGTTCATTGTGGAAAGTTCTTGTTGCTGAATTGACAGTGGAAGGATGTTTCAGACAGTGAGCACTGAGTGCATGGAGTACAACCACAAAGGGTCAGGACCGCAAATGCCTGCTGCCTGGTGAAAGCTCCAGCTCCTGCCTTCTGCAGCCAGCCCTGGAACAGCCTTGTCAAGCTGATGCTTACAGCCACTCCTAGCGCTCCAGCAAGATCGTTTCCTTTGACTGCCACTTCACCGTATCTCCCTCTGCCTCTCCCCTATCGAACAGAAGCTACTTGTCGTTTCTTCCCACCCGCTGTCCGGACTGGGTGACTTCACCTCGAGCGAGCGCTGGTCGCCAGCCCCGCCGCGGGCTTTCCAGGGGCTCTGCGGTGCCTTTCTCGGTGCTTCCCGCAGCTACGAAGCCACCCGCACGCTCTGCCCCTGCGGCCCTCTGCTATTTACAAACAACCCTGGGGAAGCCGCTGGAGGCCGTTTCCTGTCCCCTCCGCTCTCCTCACCCCTCGGGGCTCCCCGCCGCCGCTCTCGGTCCTGCCCGGCCGAGCCGC
>VXAV01009576.1:118536-129605 GCA_013399715.1 Alectura lathami | reverse complement strand
CAATGATAATATTAAAGGAATAACACTATTTCTAGAAGAGTTCTTTTATTTTCAATGAATGAACAAATACTAGCATAGTCAGTCTTCAGGACAAAACTATTAGATATATCTCCCANTTTCTTTCGAATCTGTGTCTTCTAGTATCCCAAGGATTTTCAATTTTACATTGAAAAAAATTCCTTCTTAAAAGTTAGTTCCCTCTGATTCTCATTTATTCATTATATGATACACAGCTGCTAGTAAAACTATTTGCTATACAGAATGCCAATGATAATATTAAAGGAATAACNCAATGATAATATTAAAGGAATAACACTATTTCTAGAAGAGTTCTTTTATTTTCAATGAATGAACAAATACTAGCATAGTCAGTCTTCAGGACAAAACTATTAGATATATCTCCCAAGAAGTTATTCACTGTATCTTAAAAACTGAAGTGATGAAGTGATGTTCTAGCTGTAATTCTCTCAAATACTAAACGGTTAAGAAAATAGGTCCCCCAGGTTAATAATAGATTTGATGTGTAAAGATGAAAACATCTTACACACTCTAGCATAAAACTAAGAAAGTAGTCTTCTGATAATACAGATAGATTCCATCAGATAGATATAAACTTAGCCCAATCTGTAAATTTCAAGATTAAATCAGCTGACAACTACTCGCTTAGGACATAAATTGCATTTCCAAGCACAGACTTACCAAGGAAGGAGTTCTAAAGTTGATTTCTTCAAAATAGCCGTCAAACATTAAGCTAAATGTTGGATCTGTATAAAGAGACAGTGGTGAACTGTCATAACATTATGGTCAAAAGTGATAGTTTTCTATATGCAAATGCTCACTTTACAGTCTTTCCTTACATTTAGGAGCTGCATTCAGCCATTCCCATTTAATGGATCTAATTCCAATAGGCTTCTGTACAGACTAACTACAGGAGGAAGTGCCACTCACCATTGGTAGTGAGGATTACAGGTCTCTTTGCAGTTGCCATGAAAGTTTTTATTGCACTCAAAAATCCTGCATCTTCATCAAATATTATATCTACCTACAGAAAACACAAATGATGTGCAAAATATCAATAGCTTTAGCAATAGCTACAAGCTATAAATGCAGTCATACTGTTAACCACAGAGCAAGACAACATCAATTTCTTGAACATGCATAGGCGATGCCAGTATACATGCTTCAGGTAAATGTCACTTGTCAGCACACAACATCAAGCCAGGCCACAGGGAGCAGGTTGCCCAGGACCATGTCCAGATGGCTTGAAGTTTTAAGCAGAACTGCACCAGTGATCTGTGGATCAGCCCACAGTTAGGAACCTTGCTGTACTTCTTTATTTACTTAAAATGACATTTCTGGCTATAGCTTTGCATCACTGGTTTAAGACTCGATTACATTTTTAGGTAAGAGGATAAAGAAGAACTTAATGGTGAATGTTTTAAAGCTTCTCAGAGCAGGCAAGAAGTGTAGAATTATAAAACAACAGCTCTGACAATCAAAGAAACTGAATTAGCAGAATCCTGCAAACTCTAACAGCGAACAACAGCTGATAGACAGGGTATAGGTAGTTCCGTTATCTTCCAGAATTATTTTTTTTAAATAATAAAGGAAAAAAACTATTCAAGTCTAGTTAAAGAAAAGTACTCTGGAGGACGAAACCATTAAACACTGAATTCATTTTTTAAAAGCTGATAATCCTCACGCTTGAATCTACCTAGAAGTCCCAAAGAAGAAGAAAAAAGTTAAATTGTCTAAACAAAGAAAGGATGTATTGCTCACATCAGAATGTTTCACCTGAATTTTACCTCTTCAAAAAGTATGAGAGATGTCGCGCTTTTTCTGTTAGGTTCTCCTCCTTCTGCCTCTTTGGTCATTGACTTGATTTGAGCATCTTTTTCTTCGCATGAACTCTGAGCATTTCCTGCAGATGGGTGAAGAACTGAGCAGAAAGCACAGGAGGACTGAAGACATTTACTATGCGCTCCAACCAGCGGTTCACCTTATTTGTAAACTGCTTAAGAAAATCTACACTGACACAAGATAATGTGCTACCGTTGCCTGAAAATACAGGGACTAGGCTATTGCTCCAAATCCACCCAGCGCTTTGTTCATGCGCTCCTCCTTTTTGTCTCTGCAAAAAGGCTCAGTAATACTACCTGCTATGCAGGTCAGTGTGCTGGCATCACATCACTCTTGCCAGCAGCTGGTGTAATAAATTTGCTTATTCTAAACTTTCTCCACATATACAGCAGTGCAGTGTAGTTCCAATGTCTCTAAAGATAACTATGAAATAGTGACACCTACCTTTATTTTTCTCTTGAGATGTTACTGTTCCATCACTACCTTTACATCTGGAAGACATTTTGAAATAGTTTGCAAGCGTTTTAGGGGGTAGGCTTCGTTTTAATCCTGCTCCTTTTGGCGACAGTGGAGGTTTTCTTGGTGAAATCACTTTCTTTGGAGAATACATTTTTTCTGCAAGATATGTTTATATTAATCTTAAGCTTGAAATGTAATCGAGCTGACAATTCTCAAGCAAACGTGAGCAAATTCACGTTTTGTTTGTAGTACAGGACGGTTTTACTGTATTGATTTCAGCTTATTTTACTTTCCTCCTGTTTAGGGAATGCCTTCTGTTCAACTTTCCATTCAAGTGTCATAGCACTGACTCCACCACTACAGCAATCATTTAAGAAGAGAATCAATAATTCATTTTGAGAAAGTAATTATTTACATTGGTACATAGTTGGGTTTACCTGTGGAGCATTTCTCCTTATTACAGAGGCCAGACAAGCTGATGTTTAAAAATTGTTTTGGGAACTCGGTTCTTAAACAAATATAATTATGAAACTTACTTGGTGACTTTGAACTGCTACAACTGTTAAAAAAGCAAGGCTTATGCGCATTAACGCCTTTTTTGTCCACTTGATGAGACTGAGTAGCTTCTTTTAGTTGAGACAGTATCTGTCTACCACTGCGCTGGCAAGAGGCGTTGACTTCAAATATCTGCGGGGGTGTTTTTTAATAAAAAAATAAAAAATATACATCTTGTATTACAAATACTTTCATATCCCTACTTACAAATAAGAAAAATAGTATTGACAAAAAGACTCCACAAACCTTAAAACCAAGCTCCTGAGCACAAGCGTATACTGCAGCGGTTTTCCCCACCCCCGGTGGGCCAGTTATCAGAACTGTATTGCAAAGGTTATTCTCTTCCTCAGCATCAGATTTATCTTTAAAATCAAGGCTATCCAAAGAATCTGTAGAATTATTTAAAAGAGAAAGCACCATTCAAATCATTGTCAATTCATGTCATTTTAATGTCACCTTTAAGGAGAAGCTACATATGTTATTTTGAACTCTATCAGCACCTTGATGCTCTTTGTCCTCCTTTTCCCCTTTTTGATTTCTTTTTTCTTCCCAATCAGCTCTTTTCTTCCATTCTTTTAACCAGCTATAAAAGGAAGAAAAAACAACAACAGTAACTAATTACTGCTGAATAAAGAAAACCAAATTCAGATGGAACAGAACATAAAACTTAGAGAGGTGGCTGATCTCCCTTTCTTAGAGACTCAGCAAGTTTCTTCCAATTATAAAAACATATTCAGGGTCTAATTTGGTTACTTTAAAGAACAATGCCTTCATTATCTGTTTTATTTGTTGATTTGTATAAAACTAACGTCACTTAGCAAACTGTTTAAGTTGTGGAAAACACTTTATCATTTATAATGTTTGCAAATGGGTCATTAATAGTAGTCCTGACAGTAACTGCAACCAACACAGGAAATTTAATCGAGAACGCAACAGGGCAAAAAGCCTGGAGCACTGAATGACCACCAACAGCAGACACAGTGCACCAGGATCAGGCATGCTTGTAACAGAGTACAGACAAGTACTGACACGTGGCTCTCTCTCATTCACAATGCGCAAGCGTAAAAGTTACCTGACAAAACCCAGGGATTTTTACAGAAATTCTAGGGGCAGTATTTCATTCTCTCTCACAGCCTAATGCAGCATTTCACGTGTCTTTGTGTTGTACTGTACTGGGTACCAAGGTATTGCTATGGAAGAAATATGACTAAAATATCATCCACACCAACTGCTGATTTGTTTCTGCAGCTTTCTGGGAACTGAACAAAGCAAAGGCCACAAGGACACACCCCAGCATAGTGTAAAACAATAAACATCATTTCTTTAGGCATCACTAAGTATTAGGATGTTTTGAGTTATTTTAAAGAATGGTTCTGACCTGCGTAGTCTTTCAATTTCTTTCTTATTCCCTACAAGTTCACTGGAGTCTTGAGGCTGATACTTTTCTGTCCAGAGCACGTCTTCCTTTGCAACACCTACAGAAAACAGAAAAGCGATCCATTTTCCTGCTAACCTGAGTGTTATACATTCCTCAGGTCTAACAGAATATTAAGACTGTATGGGATTTTTGCACAATGCAAAATGGGAATCTGGTGTATCCCATTCCCTCAATGCAAAGAGGATTAAAATCAGACAGGAAATACAGATTTACCTGAATATTCAGAATCTTCTGTCATAACATCTGCTGTCTGGTTCTTGTTTTTCCCCAAATGCATTGCTTCTTCTGCATTTGCTTGTTTTCCCCCAGATACAGAAGCAATAAGGTTCTTGGAAACTCTGGATTTTACTCCAGTCTCTGTACTCTCAATTTGTTTTCTCCTTTTTGATTTGTGGTCTTCTTTTTCTTTCCTTCTCCTCTTAGTTTCCTTCCAGTTGTCAGGAAGTTTTTCATTTACCTCAGGATTTATAGTGTAATCTCTGCTTTCTACAGGAAAAAAAAAAAAAAAAAAGAAATCCACCCATTTAAGATTTCAAGCTATGTCCATTACAGCTATACATTTGTTCAAGCCATATTTGAAGAATTAGGACAAAACAAGCTAAAATGTAGGGATCCGCTTACCTCCAACAACATTCTGCTGTTGAAGTATTTCTGGAAATTTCAACTTGCCTTCTTACATGTGTGCGTTTGCATATTTTATTTTTCCTGTAGATTACTAACCTGGTGTACTGTGTTCTAAAAGCAACTGCTCCGTTCGTTTTTTCAGAAACTTGTAGAAGTATTTTCTCACAGGAAACTGCGAGTTAGCAGACATGATCTCGTCTAGTAAACCCTTCCTGAATGTATCAGGAAAAACTGGTCGGTGGCCAGAGAACTGTAATACAAAATAAAATGTCACTTAAATAAACAGAATAACAATCACGATTTTGCACAATTTAAGATAATATCCGTAGCTGCCTTGTTCATACCTGAGGTTAACAGCAAACTGTGAGAATGGTCTAGCATAACAACACACACCCACAAAGAAGATCAACAAGCAAACAAACAAAGACACTCCAGGAATCACATAGATTCAAACTACAGGTTTTCTGCTGTTCTTTTTTTTTTAAAAAAAAACAAACAAACAAAAAAAGATGTCCTACTAAGAACAAAAAATTTCAATTTTCTTTTTTCTTATAAGACCACCCTCTATTCTCAAGTACTAACCACAGGTGCAGAACGGCTCCCAGTCAGTTCCGACTTCACAGTGGAAAATTCACCAAGTGAGATGGTGAGATGTGTGACATCAGTGACTTCGGAATTCAGTTTCCTTAGCTTAGTTAAGAGAGGACACAATGGTGATTTCAATTTCCACATTGGATAACCTACAAAAGAAAAAATTAAAAGGGAACAAAAAGGTGCCTCAACTTGATAAATAAACAGGGATACAGCCACAGACAAAAGACCCCACAGTGAGAAAGATAAAGCTGTAGGTGAAAGAGCATTTATCCACGTCAATGCCAAGCTTACTTAATTTACACTGCGTCAGCTTCATCTTTACTAATTCCACCTGGCACAAGCAGAACATGTTTTCACGTTTTTGCCTACAAGATTTGTCCAGTAAGCTGGTCCTGGGCTCTGCCCACTCCAGACAAGAGCCTGTGTCTTCAGCACAAAGCAGGAAGGAACTGCCAGTTATTGCAGTCATCACAGTAAGCTCTCATTTTCAACTTGATTTTCTGAATAGATTGCCTGATGTTTCTACTTGAAATCACATTAATTTATCAATAACCCAACAAGAACTTACAGTCGTCCTTCTGCTGTACATGGACAACAGTCTTAAAACATGAACTTGCTAGCAAGTACGCCTCCATCGCTGCTGCCTTCTTTGCAATCTGTCTTTTCAGTAGTTCCGGCAAACCACTCATCAAGAATTCACGTTTTGCTCTGAACTGCTCATCATCTTGAGAATTTTCAGATGCATCTTGGCTTTAATGAAAATAGAAATGAAAGAAAATCATGAGGACTACCAGGTACACAAGGCTTCCAACAGTATAAAAGGCATGAACACTTACATCGCATTTCAGTAAGTATTTACATTTGTAGAATGAGAAAATGTGAAAGTCACCTTGAAATATATTTTGACTCTTAAACAACTGCAATTTTGAAAACTGACCTGCTTTCATCAAAAATCACAATTGGTTCATCTGCAGCGTTTTGAGCATTTCTGCCCAGGAACGTAGGCGGATATCCCAGTTTTCCTTCAGGAAAGCAACAACAAAAATCATACTTGGGTTAGCACTGATAAACAAGCGTCTCTCTCATCATGTCTGGACTGTAACTTTGTTTCCATGATCACTATGTATTCCATTTAATAACATATGGAAAACTTTTCTTAACGGACAGTTGAGTTTTTAAATAAAATTCATTACAGTTGTATTTCTAGTTATTTCATTACTATACTAAAAAAAAATCCTTAAAATTGTAGAAGACAACAAAACACAGCATGCTATTGGGAGTTTTATCTTACTGGATTTTCAAATATATATAATTTTCCCTGAATGGAGAAAAAAAGCAGCACCTGTAACTCTGTAACTCTGTAACTGCACTCTGCAGTATTCACTCACATCATAAAAATAAAAGGTGTACACTGGAGTATTATCTGAATCAAAAGAAAAGATGAATGTTCTACAGAAACAGTTTATAAAATCAAGTTAAAATGGTCAAAAAAAAGCAATAAAAAATAATTTAGTTAATTCCAATTACCATTTGGGTTCTTAGAAACCTTCACATTTCTAGACTTTTTCCCCAAAACGTCATTCAAGCTCCGAAGATTCTTCTGCTTCACATTCTGCATTGTCGTGGTGGCATTACTCAGGGTTGAAGGTAAAGCTATTACCGACTTCTAGAGGGAAATCAAACAAATTAAGAAAGGAAACAACTCTCCTTCCTTCATTAACACAGTTTAGTGATTGGTACTGAGAAAATTGAAGAACCTGCTGGAGGGCTGGGAAGTTCCCACATGGAAGGTTTCTGTATGGCCCTCAGGTGGCCAGCGCTGCCTCCACAGACGCAGTGCATCGAAGTGGATGCCCAGTAGATAAGCAAAGCCGAGCAGTGCTCTCCTCTACAAACCATGCACACCTGAAGCAGACACCTCGCTGTCCACAGGCAGGAGAAGCAGCGGCTCCTCAAGTGTGGCCCCCCGGTGCCTCCCACAGACCCACGGCAGGGTGAGCCTTCCAGGCTCCAGCTGGCCGTGACCTATTTCACACCCACCAGGCCATCTTATCCTCTATCCACCTGCTTCAATACTTCAAGAGAACTGTTTGCAAGAAACATTTTAGCTGCTTAAGCCAGCCACAAGAACCTTCGAACATTCCCCCCACAAGGCACACAGGCGTACCTCATCGTCCTGTAACCCCCTCTGTGCAGCGCGCGCTCGCTGCCGGGAGGAGCGCCTCACCGGGCCCGGTACGTCTTCAGCCTTCGATCTGCTCTGCTGGATGGCTTTTGCTTTTTCAACCAGCTGTTTTGCTTTGGACATGCTTTTAGAAGTAGTGCTTGTCTGTTGACAAAGTACAAAACAACCAAGACACTTCAGGAAGTATGGCACATAATATTATCTTTCACACGCAAAAGCGTACGATTTCTAAGCAAATTTTGTTTGTATCAGAGAAAGTGAAAGAATCAACAGCAGGAGTAAGAGCCCTACAACGGATCCTCCAGTCTGTCCGCAGAACAAACGGAATACGGGCAGCGATGTTCTCAGGCATGTGCCCACACACCGAGCCCCACCTTGAGAACAGCAGCACCCGAGCACGCTATCCTGTGGCATCTCTCCACTACGTTACGAAAAGCAGCTTTTACAAATAGAACATTAGAAATCAAAGATACAACATTTGTACAACGAGGCAACGAGCTGAACTTGTACAGTAAATCACAGCAGCGTTCCTTTTCCATGGGCTGTCGGACAGCTGTCATACGTCACTACAGCTGACTGTTGCACAACACCGAAGTTAACAATTCCATGCACGTAGTAAACAACAGACAATAGGGAAACACAAACTGATGCACAAATTACCTTGATACTTTTGGAGTTAAACTCTTCATTATTCATTGCTTCACCTTTATTTGGTTTTAGAGTTGCACTGATCCGTGTAAACCTCATTCTAATTAGGGAAAAGTGTTATGAAATTATTACTTTATAATGAAAGGAATGCCGCTCTCAAATCTGAGTTTCAAAACCTTTAGAAACGTGGTGTTGCGAACAGAAGTGACCCCCCAATATCCACTGAGCTTTTTTTTTTTTTTTTTTAAACCCTCTTGTCTTCACAACAAGCACATTTATAGTCAACTTTGGATCTTCTGTATTCTTACCTCCTCTGGTCGGTACTCATGGAACTTTGGTGCGCATTCTAATCAATTTACAATTACACTTGCTCTTAAAGTACTTACAGGAAAACTAAACAAAGTGCAAAGAGCCAGAACACGTTTTAAAACGCTTACCTTATTGGGCTGTTTGCATCAGAGGGCACTGTAATCACCTCAGCCTTATACATGTCACTTTTCTTCAAGGATTGCTTATGTGTTTTTGGTGTGGAAGTCTGTAAAGGACATACACCTTCATCTTCAGAGAAGGTATTTCTAATTCTGGTTTTTTTAGGTGTAACAGTTTTGGATGTGTTGATTTTCTTTTGCCTTAGACTCCTCCTCAACTCATTCACTTTTGGACTAGATGAAACGCTTACATCCAAGTCACCTTCCTTAGTCAGATCATTAGTCACTGAATCCTTATCTTCATTACAACCACTGGTATTTGAGACACCTTTTTCCTTAGCTTCCAAAGCCTTGTTTCTTCTGTTTCCCTTTTTCTGAAACTTTCTAGGTCTTTTGGTTTTAGTTTTAGTGTTTTCAGGACTAGAATGCATGCATTTGTCCATATGATCTTCTGGTACTCCACCTTCTAGGACCTTATTTGAAACAAGGTCACCTTCTGGTCCTTTTTTGTCTTTTGAAGACTTTCCAGTGACTTGTTTTGCTCTTCCAGGAGCCTTCTTAACTCCATTTTTTATTACATCCGATGTCGGTTGTCTAAATGCTTTCATGAACTGATGCCTTTCTTCCAGAGTAGATTTCATCTTCAGAGGATCTGACCCTGCAGTCTCTAGTACAGCTAGCTCCAGTTCCTCTTCCTCGATGACTACATTAGATTTTCTTTTCTGAGCAACCTGTTCAATTTGATCACTGTCCAAAAGCGGTGGGCTACTGTCTTTTTCTCCTACACATCCTTTCCGCTTCAAAAAAATGGAAGCGATTTTCCTAGAACCTTTTTGCTCCCTGTGTAAAGAAGTTAATTTGGGGGGAATGGCATGAACTTGTGCTAGGACAGTTACTGTTCTAAGTGGCAGCTGTTGAGATTCCTCACACTTTTCAGGGTCACTAGTACTGTCACTTTTGTCCATTTCATTTGCTGTAACAGAACTGTCCAGTATTGGCTTTGTGCTTTCTTCAACACCATCTACATTATTTTCTTCTTGGCTCTTCAAGAATTCCTCAAATGACACAGTTATTATACTGTTGTTTGCCTCTGATGTCTTATCACCTGAATGTACTTCAAAACTTGAGTCACTGAAAGTAACATCACACACTGCTACTTTGGGAGATACCATTTTTGTCTTCTCTTTAGTTTCTTTTTTACACTCTTCATTCAGCTGGTTTTCAAATGAAAAACTTCCAGATAAATCCAAATTTACTTTGTGCTTCCTTTTCCTTGATTTTCTTATCCTATTTTTTGTTGCATTTATTTCAGAACCAATTTTCTTAGCACTTTTTCTGCAGATGTCTGTATCTGAGAAACTCTCACCTTGCTTGTTATCTTCAGCTAGCTCTCCCACACGTTTTTGGTCAACTAAGGCACAGGTAGCAGTAAAATCACTATCATCTTGTTTTAGCCCTGTTGCTTCTACGCTGTCATCACAATTTATTTCTATTACGTGTTCATTCTCAGATTCTTTCATCTCTCTTTGCTTATTATTTAAATTAACTCTCTTCCTTTTCCTCTTCAGCTTTGAAGGTGGCAGGTAACAATCCCTGTCATCACCAAACTGTGCTGTATTTTCTCCAGCTACAGCACCAGCTGTAGCTTTCTCACTTACAGATGATTTTTTAAAATAATCCAATATATTGTTGGGCTTTGGAGGTGACAGCACTTTATCCCCTGGTTTTGCTAACGGTGAGAAATATCTCGTGATCGTTTTCACAGAAGCATCTTCCTCTCGTCGTTTCTTGCATGGCTATAAAAAAGAAAAAAAAAGTTGAACATTAGTCTTGCTTTTTTTTTTAAAATCCAAATATCATATAAAGCAGCGCAGAATCCAGATGTGTACTGGTGACACCTGCATTCCTTTGGAGGATGAAGAACTGATGTCAGTCCCCTAAGGCTGCCCGCACATCAGCTGTACCTCCATGCTGTCAAAAGCCATTCCAGCTCGACGTCAGGAAGCTGCCACTTAGGAAAGGACACACGCCCCATCGCGACCCTTCCTCAACATTCACGACCTCCAGGACTGAAAGGGAGCAGCAGGGTCCTCCGAGCAGCTCCACGGGGACCTCGCCACGCCGGGGCTGAGAGACCCCTCGGGGGCGCGCCCACCCGCGGGGGGGCTCCTACCAGGGAACCCCAGCACCGCCCGCAGGAGCTCGGGCACACCCAGCGCCCCGCGAGAACCGGGCCGCGCTTACACCGCGCCCCACCGAACGCACGCAGCGCGTCGCG
>VXAV01009576.1:95181-117446 GCA_013399715.1 Alectura lathami | reverse complement strand
CCGAGGTGTCCGCTGGGCACGGCCGGGGTTTGCGGGCCGGAGCCGGGGCCGTGGCGTCTGCGGTTCGGCTCCGCAGCAGGCGGGTGAAATTCCGCCTGAGGAAGTGTCTCTGCGGCCACCTGGTCGCTCCTCAGGGGCAGATTCTGTCAGCGTGGAAACCTGCTGCGGTCGGCTGGGTCGGTGCCCGTGGGCAAGCGCTGCACATTGAACTCGTCGCTTTCAGACCTGGTGGTGTTGTGAAATGAAGACGGCCATGGACGACTCATTTTCTTTAGTCCAGGCCTTGCCACCTCAGGGTGCTGGCTGATAACTCAGGGTACGCGGGGAGCAAACCCCTTGGCCTTACGTGGTGGCTGTGCCTCTCTGTGTGCGTTTCTTTCTGTTTCCCTCGTGGCATTCTGGGGCCACGCAATATTTTGCCCACGAAGAAGCAGCCGCGCAGCACCTTTGCAAGGGTTCTCACTGTCCACAAGCGCTGAGTGTCTTGGACTGGGTTTCAGGCAGCAGAAGTTGCGTTGTTTGGGGGCTGATGGGCCACTGCGACAGGAAAAGCAGTGCAAGTCATTTATGTTGCATCCCTTTCTTTCGGGCCAACGGGACACGGTTTTTGAGGAGCTTTGCTGCAGCCCTGAGTGCTCAGGGCCCTGCGTTTCCTCCTCTGCGCAGTGAGTGGTGCCAGTAGTTTGGAGACGGTCGCATTCCCCTTAGAGCCGCGCGTAAAGGAGGGAGCGGGCGCAGAGAAGTGGCTGCTCTGCCTCCCGCCCCCCTGCGCGGAGCGCAACACTTCCTTTTTTCTGAAGCACTGAAACAGCGAGAGAAGGGAAACGGAGCTGTGCGGCAGCTGCAGAGGTTCATGAGTGAAGAGGAAATTTGCTTTAGCTAACCAGAGAACTTCCTGGGCTGGCTGGCTGTAGTTGTAGAGATCTAGAAACGTACGTGTAAGGCAGCGTGCATGCTGCAGCGTTTCCTTGAGTGTGCAACTTAAGAGAGTTGTTGATAGGAAGATGTTTACTTCTGACTTCTTTATCTTTAGTTCAAGAGTGTTCAGATGCGTTTGCTTCCCTAAAAGACAGAGTCAGCAGGTTGCCGGCGTTTTAATGAATACGTGCAGAGCCTTCTGTGGTCTGCTTCTGCCAGAGCCGAATCAGATTTGCTGTTCACTCTGTGCTGTCGCCCTGGAGCACAGGGATTCAAAGGTGGCTGCTTGGAAAAGATTGAAGAGGAAGCAGCTTTATGAGGATTTTCAAAACCTAGTGAAGGGATGTGATCTGGAAGAGTGCTTCTGTGTATTTTTTCATACAGTTACGAGGAGCTGGCAGGGCAGGAAGACGTACAAAGCATTCAGACCTTCTGAAAAGAAAGATTTGTTGATTGAAGAACAGATAATCCGGTTTGTGCTTAGCTCAAGCCTCAGAAATTAACCTTGATCTGCTTAGCTAACCTGCCCTTCCCCTTGTCCAGGCTTGTTTCTCTGCCTCCTTCCCTCTGTCCATGTGCCACACATGACTACGCTGCTTTGTTTCCCGCCTGTGGTCCTGTTTAAAGCTGACTTCGCTCACAGCTTTCCGTCCACAGGTGAGGTGGCTCAGAAGAGTAAAAGACGTGCGTGGTTTTTGCCTTTGTCCTGAACCCTTCTTTCCTGTTACCTGAATTTAGATCAGAGAAAGCGCAACACTGACCAGAGATGTGCTTGAGCAACATTTTAATGATTTAAAAGGGACCCTAAAGAAGCTGTTGGATGAGCGACTGCTGTCACTGCTGCAGGAAGTGGACGCCGTAGAACAAGAGAGCATCAAGCCGCTGGACGAATGCCAGAAGCTGATAGAGCACGGAGTCAGCACAGCTGATGATCTGCTCCGGGAAGGTAAGGCAGGGCCATCCGAAGTCTTAGCGCTGCCTTCCAGAGCGTCTCTACTCACAGCCAGCACTGCTGAGTAGATCGTGAGGAGCTGATTGATGTCACCTTCTATTTTAATATTTCACTGCGGTCCTAGGGTGTTGCCCTCTCTTAAGGACTGGGAGTATCCACTTCTGGAAAGGTGCCTTACCTGCAGGGCTGTCCTGCGGCACGCCACACTGCAGCGAGCGCGTCAGGCTGCTTTGGAATAAAATGCGTCTTGGGTACCGTAGTAACAAAACATCTCTGTTGGTCTGATTAAGTTAGCAGCCGAGTCCAGTAGAATTTCAGTGGTGAATAAATGTCAGTCCTCTGTAAGGACGAACTTTGCCTGTTGTGGACCAATAGTTCCCATTACAGGATAAAGTTATTTAAAACTTGAATTTGTCTGTCTTGGAAAGTGACTTTCTGCTCAGGCCGAGTGAGCGGATGTCTGTCTGTAACTGGCAGAAGGTTCCTCGTACCTCAGTGGAACAGCAGCTGATGTAGGCGTTACTTTTTCCCGTTAAGCGTGATTATGCTCCCAGTGGGGAGCACACGGGGACTGGACTGACCGCCATGCAGAAGAGGTTTCTCCAGAAGATTGGACAAAGGTGGACGTGGAATATCACTGTAAGGGCCAGTTGGCGTTGGACTAGATGGTCTTGGAGGTCCCCTGCAGCTGAACTGCGCTGAGGTTGTGCCCTGCTGGTGCTGAATACCTAGCCAGAAAGGAATGGCACCGACTGTTCTGCTGCGCTGGAGAGCCTGCTGGGAGCGCGGCTGAGCCACGAGTCGGCTGGCAGTTTCCTTGCATTGTTCTCATGTCTCAGCTTAAACTGTCTTTCAACATGATCTCAGTTCTGTGAAGTGTACTGAGCAGTGTCCCAGGGGTAGGAAACCTCACAGCTTGCCCTCAGATGTGAGCTTCTTGCTTAGAAGAAGTGCTGGTTTGGTAGCTCTGTGATTTCAGTTCGCAGGAATAGTGACAAACTTTAGGAATTAATCTGTTGGTTGGTTTCTGGCACCACAACTTCTGGTAACCACCTTGTTTTTGTTTTGCTTCTCAAGTTACTGAGTCACAGGGCGGTGACAAACATCAGCTGTCTGCAGCAGTTTGTCAGGTCTCACGAGATCCTGGCGAGCTGCGCGCTGCCCGTCCCGCGGGTCTCCGTGCTCCGGGAGCAACACGAGCACGGCTCGCCGTGTCGTTAAACAGAGGCTGCGCGTGAGCCCCGGAGGAGCTAAGCCCACGTGCTCAGAGTCTCTTGCTGCCAGTTACAACGTTTGCCTTCGTTAGAGATTTGTGATGTTGGTAATCCTCCATTTGGAAGAGAACTGAGCTTGCTTATGTTGTAAATTGCCATAAAGTCATCGGTCAGCAGATGGAGCGTACGTCTCTGTACGCTGAAGTGTGGGACACGGCTTTATATGGGAAGCTTATAGAAAGATTTCTGTTTATCTCCACACTTCAATACGTGGATCACCTCATTCTTTGTGACATACTCACCATTTGTGTTCTAGCAAAGAGAACAATGGTTGAAAATAGTTTTTATTTTTAGGCTCCTGCTTTTTGATTTTTCTGCTCGGTGAAGGTGCTTTGCCTTTCTGTCACGTTAAAGCAGATGGAGAAAAGGATTAAGGGTTCTGGTCTCTGGCATCTGCCCCCAGTTCTGCTACTGAGGGAAATAATTACATGCTAGAGCTGTGTCTACAGGAAGCTTGGGAGCTTCAAAAGTTGCTCGATAGGCTTTATGCTGTTAAGTATCGTTGTGTTTTCTAGCTAGGAGTCTAGCAAAAGTGCTGAGAACGCTTCGTGTTTAATTGGCTGTTCGTGTCAGAACTGGTTGTTCTTTGAAGTGAAGAGTGCCTTTCGTGGACATTTTTTTCATTGGGAATATTTTTACCATTTGATTCCAGGAGAGACTGCGGTCCATGGAGATGTGGAACAACAGAGTGAAAAGCTTTGCAGCTTTACAAAGAAAGCTTTACACATTCAGCTGGATAGGTAAGACGCTGTCACGGGGAGGCGACCCGAGGCAGCGGCACACGTGCCTTACCTGCGCAGGGGACCCTTCCTCCTTCGAGACAAAAGCCCTCTGTTCCCTTGCCTTTAGAGATGTCGCTGTCCTGCTTATTCCCTAGACTTTCCCTGGGGCTGGCAGCCGCGGAATGGAGGAGTTTTCAGCCTGCGTGTGTTCTGCAGAAATACAGGCTGTTTGTTTGTCGGCAGTGAAGCTGCTCCCTGTGGAACAGCCTGTGTTTCAGAGTATTTACTGAGAAACAGTCTGGTTAGGGCTGAAACTCTGGCTGTTCTCTGAGTCTTTGAAGTTTGAAATGCACATGCCAATTTCTGCAGCTGTTCTCTCCTTGCAAAGTCTGTACAGATTCAAGTGTATGGGCAAAACATAAGTTTGTAGAAGCTGGCCCTGTTCATTACAGCAAACTTTCCTTTCTCAGCCTGCCAGAAGTGCCCTCCTTGGTTGACGTGCCTTGTTTATCCGCCCAGCTGGATGACTGCCTTCTTACTATACTGAAAAATCAGATATTCAGACATGGAACTGTAGCCTCTCGCCCACCTGTGCAATTAGAGGAGTTCGTCGAGAAGCCGGGAGGTATTTTAGTCCGATGGTGTAAGGTAGGTAAAATATCCTGGGTGAACGTCATTCAGACTTAGCTTTCTTGGAAGAAACTGAAAAGGCCACTTTTTCTCTACTGCCTTCAGAGGAATAGTGCACTCCAATGAGTAGTTAAAAACTTCAGTGGTGCTTTGGTTCGCCTTTTGAAGACACTTCAGCAGACCCAAGATTATCATCCAGAGGAGGCTGACCCTGTTGTGAGGCTTTAATTCCTAAATATGTTTGGGTTCTTAGGGAAATACAGTGAACAGAAAGAGCAAGCATTTTAGTATTGGCATTAGCTACCCAGGCAGTCTCTCTCTGATACAGAAAACCTACTTGGAGTAAATCGTTGCTGTGCTCTGAGGTGGTTCAGTCACTGTTGGACAGCTCTGGGCTCCCTGGCAGCGTTAAACAAACTTCCGTTGTTCTAGCAACAGCCAGCCACTGGTCACCTCGCCTCGCCAGGGCTGCGGGTTCTGAGGTGCTGTTGTCACGTGTAGTCTGATTTTCCTGTGCTGTAAGGAGAACCGTGAATTTGGTCACGCTTGAGTGATAGTAGAGCTTTTGTGAAAAAAGTCTCTGACTTAGAGATATCAAAGAAAAAAAGTCTCTTTTGAATTAGATGTCAAAGCATAGGAAGTCATTCCCTGGAACAGTTCATGGAGGATAACTGTGAACTCTCCTTGCTGTTAAAAGCTGGCACTGCATTTCTTCTCTGAATTTTTCTTCAGCTTTTGCTCTGCTAGACTGAAAAGCGTTAAGTATTTCTTCTGTAGGTGCTTCTAAACTGTGATCAAAGTCTTCTTTTTTTTATTGGTTGGTTCGGGCACTGATTTTGTTTTCTATAGGATGCGCTTTCTGCTCTTTAATACCTTGTGGCTCTGATTGCCTTTGCTGACAGCCTGCAATGCTATCCTAGTGTGCGCTGCTTCAGAGGAGACAAAAGAGCAGGGTCCCTTACGATGTAATACATGTTTCTCCAGGTGGACGATGACTTTATACCCCAAGACTACAGACTGCAGTATCGTAAGAGCACTGCCAGTCACTTTGAAGATGTGTACGTAGGCTCAGAGACAGAGTTCATAGTGCTGCACATCGACCCGAACGTCGATTACCAGTTCAGAGTCTGTGCCCGAGGCGACGGGCGGCAGGAGTGGAGCCCCTGGAGCGTCCCCCAGATCGGCCGCACCACGCTCGTTCCCCACGGTACCGGGGTTTCCGTGCTGCGATGTGTGTGTGATGCGTGGTGAACTCTGTTCTTTCATCCTCTGATTTATTCTGTGGTTAATCTGGATTTCAGCTTTGTCGTGTGAGGGTTAGGGAGCTGCTGCAGCAAGTAGATCAGTGCTTAGCCGTGGAACGCACTGGTGAGCCAGCGCCTGCAGACCAGAAGTGGAGTTTTATTTTCCTTGTCTCAACCCTAAGTGTTTTTTGATGACTTGCAGTCACATAACAAGTTCTTGTCTTGTCTGGAGAGAGGAAACCTCAGCTCCATCTTCACTTTCAAATTTCTAAAGGCAGTGGGTCATGGAGGTTTTCTGTTGCCTACAAGGTGACTTGACAGGGATTGCAGCAGAGAGCAAACTTCTGGTGAACCCTGAGAGCTGGGAAATACTTTCTGTAATTGTAAAGGATTTGAAAAAGAATTTTTCTATCAGAAGGCAGAAACAGTCCCTGTTCTTTACGTAGCTTAAGCTTCATATGAGGTAAACTGAGTGGATGTTGTCACTGACTTTGCTTTGTACAGACAGCAGCTAGTCCAGCTGAGGTTCACACTTGTGTGTTTTTTTTTTTTCTTCTTTGAAGAATGGACAGCTGGTTTGGAGGGTTACAGCTTGAGCAGTCGAAGAAACATAGCACTTCGAAATGACTCTCAGTCCTGTGGTGTGCTCTACTCCAAAGCTCCTACGTATTTCTGTGGGCAAACGTTAACATTCAGGCAAGTACTCTCTGGAGAGCTGTTGTCTGGTGCGTCTGCGGAGCCAAGATTCCTTCTGTAGTCCGTTACATGTGAATTGTGTGCAAACCTGAGTCATGGTACGTGTCTGAGTTCTCTGTCAGCTCAGCCCTGATCAAGGTGGTGTGTCTGTGTGGAGTCTGAACTTCCCTCTCTAATTCCTGGCCCGAGGGAATGACCTCATGTTTTTGTAGGACCTGCAGCCATCTGGAACAGAGACTGAGCACAGCCCACGCTCAGTCTGTGTTTTGTAGCACCTGTAGCTGGCTGGTCAGGAATCAGTGCAGGTTCTGCTCTGAGGCTTTCAACTTTGGGCCAGCAGGCTCTTTTCTTCCCAGGCTGTTCACAGGTTTTGGTGACTTTGCATTGCGTGTTTTGTCAGGTCAGGATGACAGTCGCACTGACGTCTTTAACCTCTGAGACAATTAGTGCTCACCAGGCTGTCTTTTGCAAACGACATTAGAAACTCTTGGGTGTAGAAGATACCTCCTGAAATTCAAACTTTTTATTTCATGCAGAATATGATTGAAAACCTTGGCAGCTCTGTTGCCCTTAGTTGTGTCCCTGAGACGATGCCCTGTAACAGGGTATGAGGAACTTACAGCTATGTCAGCTGTAATTACAGACCTCAGAGACCAAAGCTTTACTCCATCTTTCTCTGGGTTAAATAAAACTACTCGGTGTACAGTAGGCAACCCCCAAAGGCAGTCCATGCTCACGGTACTTTGTAACTTGTTCCACGGCGTTTCATTTCTCCCTTCCTGGTAATGAATTATCTTGAGGTGGTTGGTAGTATCTCCTGTCTGAGATGGGATAAAAAGACCAAAAGCTTTCATGTGAAATCTGTTGCTAGATTTAACATCTCTTGCCTCAGAAGTGCCTGTGAAATTAAAGGCAGAACTTCGAGGTTTTAGACCAATGTCTTTTATCTTTTTTTTTTGTTTTATTGGTAACACATGAGCATCTTTTACTTTACAGCTTGGTAATGTGGACTCCTCTCCAAGACAAGATTGTTTCAGGATGGCAGAGCACTACCAAGCACAGTCCTTGAGGACTGTAGTGACATGAATGTTGCGGTTGAAGGCAACCTCAGAAACGGGTTGTGTTCCTCTTCCAAAGTTCAGGAGTAGCTTCCTGTTCCAAAGTGTGTGAGATTGTGCTGAGCAGTGAAGTGCAGGATTTGGTGCTTGGCTTTCTCCATCTGTTGAAACAAAAGTGTATTCACAGGGGGATGAGTGGCTTGCGGAGCAAACCAAATAAGCAAGGGTCATGTTACAGATGTTTGTGAAGCAGCTTTGTGCTCTTGTGCATTCAGGACACAGGAATATCTCATCAGTGAAGAGGGAAGCTGTGATAAACGCAGTGCTTTCTATCTCTTTTTTAAAAGATAGGCTGCTTTAGTTATCCTCTGGGGTAAGGCAATTGAACAAGCGGGAGGAAAACGTTGCTTGAAGTCGAGACTCATCCTGTTTCTGTGCAGCCTTCAGAGAGCTGCCCTCAGGAAAGGTAGCGTTTCTCCACAGCGACCAGCTCTGCAGCTGTCCCTAAAGCTTCTGCTTGGTGTTAGCTGTCTGTGAGGTACGGACAGAGGGTAACCCTGGTGCTGGAAGGCCTGGCTGTGATGCATGCAGAATTGCACGATGCAAAATGAGGCCTCAGCCTGGATTCGGCCGGAGAGCTGAGCCTAAATAGCTCTGCTGGGCCTCGACCGACCCCGGTGTGAACAGCTCCTCTCTGGGTGTGCCACTGCTCCTCCCGCAGCATTCTGTGTCCTGGTGCTTGCGCGGTGTGTGTTCTTCCTGCTGCTGATCCAGGTTACTTTTACAGTGCTCTGCAGAAAAAGGAGTATCTAACTGAGCCAATAAGTGTGGGTAAAATTGTTTTTAATGGATCTGTATTTATGGGGTATTTTTGGTCATTTGAACAGACAGAAAACCCATGGCAGGCTTCCCCTTCCCTTGTCTAGGGATGGAATGAATTAACATTACCTTGTGCACGAAGGCTTTGCCTTTCAGGTAGCTGTTTATGAAACTTCACTCAGCTTAAAATCTAGAGTAGGGTACCAAAATGCATTCAGAAATCTCATTTGGAGTTGTTTTGGGAAAACATTGTGGGGCACTCCCATAGCGGAAGGCTCCTTGGATAGTTTAACTTCTTTGCCTTGCTTTACCGCACAAGGCTCTTGCTGTCTCAGTGACATTCCCAGGGGACTGAATAACCTAACAGAGAGCAAAAGTAAAACATGGTTCCAATTTTATCTCCCCTGCTTGTCTTGGGAGAGTTAACCCATTGTGTGCCAGCCTACTGGCCCCTTTAATTTTCAGTTTTTAAAAGCTTCTGCTGAACGTTTTCTGTTGTTTGATGACCAAGAATCAATGCTTCTTTCTCTTAAACTGTAAAAACGAAACCCATTGTTTTACTTCCTAGAAAAGACCAGCTGAGTCTCCTGAGTTGCTCAGGCCTCTCTCACGAGTATCGTTTAGTACCTTTCAGGGATGGCAGTACAAGGGAAGGCACCCACATCGAGAAGCACTGTTCAGTGTACAAACTACGCACCCACACTCAGCTGCTAGAGCCCAGGGCAGCTGCGTCCCAGGCCGTCTGCACAACGTGTTTGCTTTTTCTTTGGAGATTTTCCCGGGACCAGAACCCAGCTGAGCACTCTTCTAGGCATTGCTGAAAGCCCTGGAGCGCAGCACAGAAGTCTGATGGCAGGGCATTACCGCGTGGATTCCATGGGATGTTTTGATGTAAAGCTTCAGGGTTTGACTTGACTTTCTGCCCGGTAGGATTGAAACCGTGGGACAGCCGGACAGACGGGACAGCCTGGGGGTGTGCGTGGAGCAGCAGAACGGCTATGACTCCTTGCAGCGAGACAAAGCTGTGTGCATTAGCACAAACGGTGAGTGCAGGCATGTAGCGGAAGAACGTGATGCTTTTTTCTCCCCAAAACCATAGCCCCTAGTCCTTTGTGTCCCTGGATAAGACACAAGCAACTTCACCCACAGTGTGCATATTCCGCCCACGTGTCTCCTTGGGTCTTCTGCATGCAGTTGCTGCAACATGTTTGACGTGACAAACAGCAGGGTGGCAGGATTGCCTTTCATTTAAATTTCTCTGCAAAAATAGAGACATAGCATTGCGTGTTGGTACATACAGAAAATGAGAAATAACATTTGATATCTTGACTGTTTCAGGGGCAGTATTTGTAAATGGAAAAGAGATGACAAACCAACTGCCTGCTGTAACTTCTGGATCCACTGTGACATTTGACATGGAAGTTGTGCAGCTAGGGCCTTCCAGCACTGAGGGAGGAAACTTCAAGCTTAGAGTAACCATTAGCTCCAACAACAGGGAAGTGGTCTTTGACTGGGTACTGGATCAGTGCTGTGTCTCTTTGTATTTTGGATGTTCCTTTTCATACCCAGGCTGGAAAGTTCTGGTGTTTTAAAAGCTCAGGAGAGTGAAGGGATTCTTGTTCTTGCTACAATGGGTAATATTGAAGCCTGGGCCTCCAGCTGTTTCATAACAACACTCTTTATACTACTTGAACTCCGCTATATTGTACTTCCTACTGGATTCATTTCAAAAAGCAGTTGTGAAACATGGGATTTGTTACTCTGGAAGAGGTTAAACAGGCAGTTGCATAGACAATTTAAGCAAGTCCGCAAGACTTTTTTTTTCCCCTTTTCCTCCAGACTTGATGTTTTTGTCAGTATTTCATTGTACTCTAGTCTCAGGGTACGCTTATTGTATGAAATTAACTTTGCTTAAAGCTGCTGTTCTGTGAAATAAGCCTGTACATTTTTAGGGGTTGGAGGTAATGGACCAAAGTTTTATTTATACCACTCATAAAAAGAGCAAAGTATTTAGAGCAGTGATGCCTTGCTATGCTTTCTTGTACCCAGTGCTGCCTTAATAATAGAAACATAGTGGGTCCTGCATGCAGCAGCAGTTTCTTCCACGCACGGTACCGTTCATTCCTCCAGAACAGGGATTTCTGAGCCATAGTGTTTGTCCAGCTCTGTAGCCGGTCTGTTAAGTGTCTCACGTAAGTGCCTTATTTCCAGGTATTTCTTGAATTGTTTTCTGTATTGTCACTTGAAATGTATTCTCTAGAGTAGCTGCACATGATGATGATATCCCCAACTTGATGCTGACACTTGTTTCAAAGTAGACCAATACCAAGACCAATGCAGCAGGACAGTTATCCTTCCCTGGTCTGAATGCCTGTCCTAGTTCTGCTTTGCAGCCTGCATCAGAGCAGATCTTGGTGATCCAATACTTAAGCATGGCATGTAGATGGCAGCCACGGTTCCTCACAGAGCCCTGCAGGGTGCAGAGGCAACTTCCTTCCTACTGCCCCACTCACCAAGAGAGGGTGAAGAGCTGTTCTGATGTGCGGGGTCCCTAGAAACCCCCCCGGAGCTGCCTGTGCACACCTTGCATTCAGGTGCAGGAGTGCAGTGCAGGCACTGGGCAGAGCCACACAGCAGGGTGCTGTCCGAGCAAGCTGGGGCTGCGGCTGGAGGTGATGGGGGTGGGCAGACCCCACTGGCACTGATTCAACTCGTGGCAATCAAAGCGGAGGAGATGGTGCCAGTTCAGCTCCCTCCTCACTGTAGATACAGGATAATTACTATGAATTAAAATTACATGAAGTTACCAGTATTTCCCATAATTACCAAATAAGATTTATAATACTGAACTTACCAAATAGAGACTATTCTCAGTCAAAAGTTGAAGTTGTAGCACTACTGGATTTAATGAGTGTTTGAAAGTAATGCTCACTGAGGACCTTAAACCAGGCCTTCTTACCTCTAGCGTGTTAGAGGAGCAATATTTTTTTAAAGAAAACCTAGACAATCATCCTGCCCTTTTTCTTCGGTTTCAACATGCTGTATTATCCCTTTATGCTAGCACAATAATCTTAATTACAGTGGATTAATACCCCCCATATTCAACTTATCAGCACAAAAAGGTTAGTTGTCCCGACTGCATTGTTCCCCAAACATCTGTACATGATTTACATGTACATGAATTTCAGAAGAGGAGAATGGTAGCTGGTAGTAACCACTTACAAGAAAGAAATTGCGAATTGCAAGGACATTTGGATAGCTGGAATTTGTCTATAGCAGAATTAGCTTGGAGTTTACTATAGAACATGGACAACTGGACACCTGCAGGCAGGACTGTTCTGTGCTAGCAAGGAAAAGCCTGCAGCATGCTCAGTTTCTCAAGCAAAACTATTCCAGTGTTAGGGAGTAAGAAGACCCTAGCGTATCCTGTACTTCCAGTATCGCTTTTCATTGTTACGTGAGGAGTACGGTCAGCTGTGTCCAGCTGTGTGCCGTACCCCATCTGCCACCTTTGCTGAGGTTCTTTTGCTGTAGCCATGCGAGCTGAGTGGATGTTCCAGCTGCATCAGCGCTGCTCAGAGAGGGTCAGGCTGGCACCGCAGCCAGCAGCCAGCTCCAGTCTTGCTCTGCTCTAGAGTGCTGGTGATTTCACAGGTACTAGCTGTAACTCAGTATTCTACTGTATGGGAACTAAACCAGTGAATATCCACACGTGTGAGGAACCAGCAGCTCAGGTACCTTTTCACCTGCTTTTGAAGGGTCTAGTCAGACTTGATTCTGCAGGGTATTTACCAGTGTGTTAGAACATAAAGCTGAAGTCTTGAATTCAGGTACTTCCAGGAACGGTGATGCCTTCGTTCATTCAGAACATAGAGAGCAGCTTCAGGTAACTGTGAGGGGCTACTCCAGGAGGCCCCTTAAGAGCTGAGGATGGCAAAAGCCTAAATAGTTTTTCTGACTTCAGTTTTTAGCCATATCTTGAGCAGGGCCAGCCTGCCAGTTTTGGGTTTTTAACCGAGTATAAGGCAGCTGCCCAAGTGACAAACCAGGTACTGCTCAACAGCTGAGTAAAAGCTGCACATTTAAACCTGAGAAGGGTGAAGAATCTCAGGACAAGAAACAAGAGTAATAAAATAACAAGGTATCCAAAAACCAGAAGAGGCTTGGATTAAAAAGTTTGAAATTCTGTTCTTCCACAGCAGTTCAGCTAGATAGACGTGGCCCTTCCTTCACAGTTTTTTAGGTCTAGCTATCGGAGCCTCGCAAGCAAGAGTGTTAACTGCTTAGGAGATCCTGAAAGCTGTTTTCTGAAGCTAGTACATTCACTTACCTCAACTAAGACATTTGTGTCAAGTGAAATTTGAATTTTTTTTTTAAATAAAGGTTTGTCCCAC
Source organism: Alectura lathami (assembly GCA_013399715.1). Classification (NCBI taxonomy): domain Eukaryota; kingdom Metazoa; phylum Chordata; class Aves; order Galliformes; family Megapodiidae; genus Alectura; species Alectura lathami. The sequence goes on along the minus strand of VXAV01009576.1, from coordinate 104,739 downwards.
AGCTGTGTACGTTCTCTGTGTACGTAAATTGTTCATGGGGGCATAAAGCTGAGCATCACCGAGTTCCTCGGACAACATCAACGCATTCTGTAGCTGTGCACCTGCCTTTGAGAGCTCCTCCATTTTTCTCATTCTCATCTTCAGTTACTCAGTCTCAAACAATTTTTTGTGCAATTGCTTGCTTCCATGTAAAGCTTAGATCTAAACTGACATCTCTTGGAAAAAAAAATTCTTACTTTATTAAAGCATTTGTCAATTACTTTCCTCTATTTTCCATCACAGCTGATTTGTCTCTGCTTTCCTGTTTGCATCTCCTGACAGCTGTGTTGTGTTGCAGCTCTCCTACACAGATCACTGACTAAGCAAAAGCAAGTGTCTGATTCTCTTCAAGTAAAGTCCACGTTGAACTGAGTTTTTCTTACTACCTTAGTTCTGCTTTGCCTGCAGCCTGCTCCACTTTTGGTGTCTTTTAAAGGGAACGTAGCTCGTGAAACCAGTAGATGAGGTCCCTGGTGTGAGAGAAAGCTACCATAAGTACACTACTTCCACAAAGAACCTTCTGCATGATAAGATGCATTTTTTTCTCAAGAGTTCAGCTTCAGTGTTAAATCAAGCAACGTACAGGAACAGCAGGTATCGCAGTCGATGAAGGTAAGGCTTACCTTCATCAAAAGCTGTTTTCTTGTGCAAGCACGGAGGAACGGGTTTGTAACCGGGAGCTGGTCCAACGGGAGCACCTTCATTCAAGCACTCGACGACAGCACCAAACTGCTCTGTGAATTAAAGAAACGCTGTGAACAAGACTGTCAGAACTGTCCTCGCAGAATGGCTCCTACATTGCCACAGGTAAAAATCAAATCGCTGTTTGGAGGGGAGTGTTTTAAGTGATTACTCTAAGGCAGTAATCGGTACGGTTCTGGGTTGTGAGTGCTTCATTCCAGAAAGCCAATCTCTAGCTTCCTTCTCCCATCCCACCCCATTTCAAGGGCCTGCGTGGTAACTACAGTTGGGAGACCCAATCCGATGAACACTTCAGGTTAACAGTTCACGGTCATCTAACAGTTCTGACTTGGGTATTCAAGGCACTGAATTAACATGGAACTATGATGGTAGGTTCCAACTTGGGTTCACAAACCAGTTGTGCTACAGCAACCAAAGTATCAAAAATCTGCTAAAAGGCTAAAAAAAGGCTACACTAGAAGGACCTTCCAATTTTAGAGAAAATGGCACACTGGACAACGATGTCGAACACAGAACCTAGTTGTCACGTTCTGTATTGGAGTACCTGACTTATTTTAACATGGAGAAAGCTTTTCAGCACTCATTTCACCTCATTCTGCAGCACTCATTTCACCTCATTCTATCCATCCTCCACAACACCAGAAGCACTATTTCAAACTGGTGACAAACTCCGCTCCCAGCTGTAAGATCTGTAGTGTTAACCACGTGCTTGTAAAACCCCCACCTCCTGGTCCTGTTTCTTAACGAACACTGAGCCATGTGCTTTGTTCATGTTCTGCCTCTATTATCTGTAACCTGCAGTTCCAAACAGTAACACAGCTTAGAGGCATCTCAGGTATTCACTTCTAACACCGAGAGTTAGTTTTTTATAATCAGCTAAAATCCGGTAACTTATGGAGCCATCTTACAGAGAGAAGACTAGATAGGTACCGGGCTACTCCCATCTGGCACAGGGAGAACACAACCCTCAGTTAAACCGGACAAGCAGAGAGGTTTTACACGAGGTGCTGCCCGTGGCCTTTCTGCATGCACACACAATGACTGGACAACCATCATGGCAGATTTTATATTACTGAACTTTATGTACAAAAGCCAATTTCAAATAAAACATTTAATGTAAAAACAATGGTTCATTTAAACAACTGAGCTTGTTCTGCTTTTTGCTTTTTTTTTTTTTTTAAACATCTACTGTACCATTCAAATTCTTTTGAACCAGCTTACATGATATCTTCAAAATCTCTCAAAGGTACATATAGAAAAGGCATCTTTATAAATAGAAAACAAAGGGATTTTTTCAGCTTTTATTATAAATTGACATGACATACAAAGTTTACTGGACAGAAGTAATTTCATTACTGTTTTTTGGGGGGATCACCAACTTTTTGTGCAAACAATGCTAGCCTTCTTTTAAGCATTAAGAGCATAACTGCTTAAGAAATGACATAAGCAATAATTCTAGAACTACATCTCCCCTAAAATAATCTATTTTTTTTTTTTTTTTACATATGTGCACAGCTTTAGCAAATTAAAGCCAGAGAGAAATGCTTGATGTACTATCCAGAGGCAGAATTAGAGTTTGCTGAAACTCAGAGAGCTGGCAAATTCAAAAAGTTTGTCATGAAAGCTGCAGTTTCCCTCTTCCCTATTTTGTACACAAAATCAGTGACTAAGAACTTAATACTGGATGACAAATCACATCCACACCATTAGTTAAATAGTCTCACAGTTAAACACATCTTAAAGGACCATCAAAATCAGTATTTACATTTTATAAATTTCTGAAGACACCATTAGAAAGCTTATATACCCCTTAAACAAATAGGGAACTGCATCTCATGGTGATGGAATGAAATAAAAAATTAAAAATACCTGTATTTACAGCAGCATTGTTCCTTTATAAATAAAGAATATGAAAAATGCAATATTTTAAGGATAATAAAAAATTGAGGTGATGTCACTCAACCACAGTGCTTGCTGGAATAAACCCTTCGGTGCTGATACTGTACCAGTAGTGAAACCACTTTCCATTGGAAAAAATCTGTAAACGTATGCATAAAATGTGTTAACAGCAGTGCAAAACTGCTCAAATATAGTTTAGTCAGCATCTTAGTATCTGTATTGAATACAATACATCACAGAATACTTGCATAAGAAGTGCAACACATTTTCTGGTCCAATTTTACAGTGCATTTTTCCCTCAAGAGTGGCATCTCAAAAGCCAAAGCTAAACCTACGGCCTGGACTTGCAGTCTGTCCTCAGGCAGAGCAGCGGGCACCAACCGCGGCAGCTCCCCGACGCGCTGCCTACGTCCTGACGACAGGCCCTCGGCTTCAGCCTGGCACACTGCGATGCAGAACCCCGTAGAAAGGGCTTACATCAAGTAGTTTGTGTAGCTGTGTAAATGCGTACTAAACACATAGAGGAGCTAATGTTCAAGTTTAACATGGTACACTGTGTGATCAACGCATCCATTACCCACGAAAACCAAACGGCCGGGAACCTCAAAAAGCCAGGGTGGGACTTCACTGTGTCTGCAAGGTGAAAAGCCAAGATCTTTCCAAACAGGCACAAGACAAAGGAAGTGCTAAGTTTGCCAACTTTCAAAATTTTAGTGTAAAATAAATTCGTAATTATGATCAATTGATAAATGATTTCAAATACAAGGATCAAGGTTAAACTTTAAATAGTGAGACGTTATTTCCACAAAAAGCTAACTGGAGAATTTCTAAATAACAAAAGCAGAAACTGTATCCCAAACCCCTTTCCCCAATGTTTCACAACTTCATGGTAGGAAAAACAGCCAGATACAGATGCAAAAATCTTATTATAAAAACTGTTTTACATATATTTAAATTATGTAAATTCCATAAAGTTCTTAAGACACTAATTACTAAAATTACAAAAAGATTTCCATATTGCTCTTCATGCTCAAACTCTTAGAATATTGTCATTACATCACCAAAACCGATATACATGTAGTACTTGCATAATTAACTGAATAGAAACCCTGTTAAAACAATATCCTTGTTGAAATCATTTATTTCCATCCAGCAGTGCCTGTTTGGAATCTCTGTATTTTTTCGGTGTAATTCTTTATAGAGCTCATGCACCCTAGAATGTCACTTCAATGCTTGTCCGTTGAATGCGGTTAGACTTCTGACCTCAGAGCTTTTGTTTCTTGCTCTGTTTTGTGACACCTGAGATGCTATCCATTTCTGAAATTCTCTCTCTCATATTATTTTCACTATATCCATTTGTCGTCCCACTCTGTTCCTCTGAGGATTCCTCATCTGCTGGGGAGGCCGATTCTCCTTTCTCCAACTTCTGCTGCATCTCTCGGAGCCTGGCAACAGCTTTGTCTATGGACATGATGCTGATGAGGTTAAAGTCATGCATGCTGACCAGGTGTAGCATAAAGTTTCGACACAAGTTCTTCTTGATTATTTTTTGTCCGTAATTTTCAACAAACAGCATACAGGCGTGATTCATTTGATTGTCAGCAATAAACCTGCCAAATCAGAAATCAATCAGTATGCAAGAAGGACATTTTCAAAACGATACATTGATAAACCATTTTGCGGGGGAACTGCAAAGACTGTCTATTACACAGTCTCAGCATTTGCAAATTTTTATTATTATTGTCAAAGCAGCAGAGCTACTAGGTAGAAGAATGTTGTTATAAACTTAACAGCTGATTACCACATCATCCTTTAACAATCCCTTTCTAAGCACTGAACTTTAAGTGCTTAGTGAACTGCAATGAAGAACAGCCACCAAGTATGTATGACTTCTTTGCATCAAAATTAAGTTTGTAGTAACATACCCGTGCTTCATAACATGAAGATTCCATAATTTCATCACTTCCTTCTCTCCTTCGTTAACATCAGAGAATTCTTCAATTTGCTGGAAAGATGAAGGAGTGAGAGAAAGGACAGGAGAAGAAAGACACGTGAGAACTGCATGTCTGCTGACAAGTAGTGAAAGCACAGCTACAATTCAACGCGTGCCGCCTCTGCGTCACAGATAACTGCTGCTGAAAGCTCAAGAACTGCACATGAACTGAGCTAGCACTGCAGCTGAAGGCACACCTGAAATTCATACTTGTTACATTCATGGCAGAGCATCAAAAAATCTTCTGCTTACTCTCAAAGTAGATGCATCATTTTCACGACATTATGCCCTACTTGTTCCCTAAAACAACTGCAGACTGTCACTTAAAAGCCACAGTCCACTGAAAAGGGATTTCAATAAATGGAATAATTACAGTAATGGTTTTCTCCCGTAGCCATTCAGGGTCCTTTTCATCCTCACTGTCTACTTCCATTTCCTGTGGACGAAGGGGTAAGCACGTGTCGCTGTGGAAATACAACCGATTGTGGCCGCTGCTGTATGTTCGCTGCTGTTCCACTTCTCCATCCTCAGACTCCAGGAACTCTGACATACTTGCTTTCGTACGCTTTGGCCTAGCAGAAGGAAAAAAACAACTGCTTTCAACCATTAAATCTAATCTGCAAATACTGTTTATGGTAATTGATTAATACAAATTATTCTTTTAAGCTGTAGTTTGCAAAAAATGGTAGCAGGCAAAAAAATACAATAGGAAAAAAAAAAACCACCAGCAGTGAAATACACCCCATTAACAGAACAACCCAACACACAATGCCTCCCATCAAAAACTCATAGTCTAGGCTTTTTGAGTAAGAGAACTTTTAGGACAAGGCAGTTAAAAAAAAAAAGTTACCTCATGATAACATAAATGCCTCAGCATATATAAAATCACAGGTGAACACATCACCCCTCAGCAAAACTGTATTTAGTCACAAACAGCTGTACTTCTGTGCCAGTGCCATTTACCACTGTTTAAGCACAGCCATAGATTTACACATCCCTGGGCTTCACAAAGCTGGCCCATATGCTGTCTTACACAAGTATGGACAGACTTTCTTTTTTATCTCCCTACCTGCACACAAGTATGTGTGTGATGGGAGTTCTCTTGACTGGTCCATTGCGACTAAAGGCAAACCCCGGCTGCCGGTGGATATCCTGGGGATTCCCTGCATAGGAGCCATCGTAGCACTCATTGATGGACACATCTATCCTAGCACCTTTTGGGTGGTACTGAAACAGAGAATCACAAATACATTTAGCAACACACCAGAAGATTTAGACAAGTAACCTTGTCAATCCTGAACACCTTAACCATCGTCCTAGCAATCAGCTCACATAGCTCCGGCTTCCTTTTACACCACCCGAATAATTTTTAACTTCTAGAAACAAATTACACTAACGCTTCCTTGTTCTACACTATCTTACTGTTTCAGTCAGAATACAACTAAAAATTGAATTAAGGACAACATTAGTAAAAGCTTGCTTAACAAGCACCCTAGAAATTAGGACACTTCTAACCAGCTAAGGAGCAAAGTCACACAATAATCTTCTGAGCATGGCACTGGGTACAGGAACTACATGATCTTCAAATAAACAGAAATTTCCTACAAGATTGGTAGGATTTGGTCCTTATAATCAAAACTAAACATAATATCAACTTTAAATGTTTACCGCCTTCTTAAGGCTTCAAGAGATTTCCAACCAAACGCAGAATGCATTGCTTACAACACAGAAAGAACATGCTCACGCAAAAGCAGCACCTGTAGTCAGAGTGCAACCCACAAATCTTTGTTTCTCATGTAAAATGTCAACAATCTTGTCATTTCGTGTTAACTGAATTCAAAGGAAGCTGCAGTTAACCTGCAGATACAGCCCTACAGCTTAACAGGCTAGCAATAACGACACCGCATAGTGTCTGTGACATACTGCACGAGGCTACTTACCACATAATTAAAGATAAATCTGCTGTGACAAAGTTTCAGGTGTTTGAGTAAACTATACAGTTTCCGACAGTTCAGTGTGCACCATGGGCAATGCAAGTCATCTCGGGCTTCAGTCTGCTGTCTTGTGTTGTTGTTATAAAGGAACTGATGCAAAGAAAGAGAAGTCCGTGTCAGCATCTCATGCATTTCACTCATCAACCTCCCGACCCCCAAAACCAGGTCGGACACAATTTCAGGAATCCTCTACAGTAAGTTTTTGGGAACACTGGACCAGCTCACTTTACTGAAGCAGTGGTATTTCAACAACTCCCTCCACCCATATGGAGACCACCTCTCTCCCCCTCCAGATGCATTTTGAAACATGTCAGACAGGGCCTCAGGAAGACTAATTCTTTTAAAATACTTCCTGTAAGAAGAAACATGTGGAATGGCTCCTCCTGCATGAATCTCAGACCCCTTAAGGCAGCAAATGAGACAGTTATGCAGCCACAACTGAAACTTTCACCCAACTCAAGATGTCAGCATCATAACTCCTCACAGTATTTACATTCTTCGCTACCGCCACCCCACTTGTTTTCAATACCTGGTAAAATATTCGCAGCTTTTGTCGAGGTTCATTCAAAACATCTCTCTCTTTTCTCGTTTGAAGGTCTGTTGGCAAGGATTCTTTCACAGCTGAAAAAAGACCACATGCATGAACAGGCATTTCAGTTTAGACTGAAGAGGAAAAGATGACATTGTTTCTCAGACCTAAGTATGGAAGGTCCCTGAAGGGCACCCTGCTTCTGAAGAGAACGAGCTACTCTAGGGAACTTTGATCTAAGTAGCTTACGTCAGCAAAAACTAAGTTCTTGATGCTCAGCTTCCTTCACAAATGTGCAGGCAGAAACACCACTTCTAAGCATCAGCTACATCTTTTTGGATAACCTTTCAGAGAACTTAAAAGCAATTGGGTAAAAAGCAACAATCTCCTTTCTCCCTTTAAGCAAACAATTCTTCAGCTATAGCTAAAAGCAAGTATGGCTGAGAAATAAAAAAGAAATGCTGCTTTCAGATGGATGAATTGCAAATACAGGGCTTAAATTCAATTTCGGAAGACAAACAATTATGAAATGAAAGTAACACACAAAATATTTAACTAAAACATTAACCCTTAGCTCTTATCCTCAAGCCTGTACTGGAATTGTTTGTGTGTGCAGTGGCACTGCCCAATTGCCTCAGAGCTTCCTCTGTACATTTTAGCACCATCAAGATTTGATTCCATTCAATGAACACAAGATCCCCACACACCTAAGCACATTTATGAATCTACCCTCAGGAGAGACCGAGTAATGCCACCTACTCTTCTGAATGGTGTAAGAGAGGGCAAAACGAGCCTCAGCTCTAGTGACATAAAATCTTTTAGAAAATGTTCCTCAAAATACTAAATATGTAAGAAGTGAAAGGGAAGTATCTTTTCATATGGAAAAAAACCCACTTCAGTCTGCACTGCAGAGAAATCAGATTGCCTGGGTCAGCTACTTTGAGCACTTGTAATTACAGCAAATGAAGCTGCGGTGTTTAGAAAGTCTTCGGTATCTTTATGCACTGGTCTGCCTTGGGAAACATGCCAAAGAAGAAGCAAAACACCAGATTCATATGCTCTTGGGAAAAACACACTGGGATCTCTCTTCTACTTATCAGAACCTCTATCTGATCCAAGTTTCCTACTATTTTCACTCCTTTCTTGGCACTCAGACTGAAAACAGCTCGAGCCTGGCAGCACCCCCCAATGCTGTGCTTTGCACTTTATCTGTTCCTGCATTGAGAGTGCACTGTACTATTTTGGAAGCTGACACTTCCTGTAACTTTACCAATTTACTGGAACACTCAGCTTCTCTGACGCAGCCTACACAGGCTGTATCAGTACAGTAGCAATGCAGCCTTGCCATGTCCCTGCTGCTCCTATTCATTACGTAGTGAACTAGTACACAACTTCCAGAGTTAGTCAGTCATGCAAGGCTGGGCATAAAACCTGCCTAAAAACTCACAATGTAGGTCTCCATGAAACTCTAAAATACAATGAGACCTGGTACGAGGAAGTACGAAGAAAGTGGAACAAGTTTGACAGTGAAAGTACTTCCCCGCTTCTGTTGCCTCTCTTCTATCGGAAATCACTTCCCATTTGTATGCCGTGTCAGCCACCCACCTTGACTTCAGAAGAAATCTAAGTGTCTGCCATCCCTAGCTCAGGTAAAATACTCAATTCAGAAATCAGCCTAACTTCTAATATTCTTATACTCCTTCCAAAGACAAAGGCATCTGTAGGCTGGCTGAGGGTGTAAGGAATCATTCTAGACAGGGCCTTCTGCACAGATGGGGTGAAGCTCTCCTTCCTGTAACATCTGTGTTATTACACAGCACCTCTCTAAAAGCGGCCTAAAGAATTGCTGCTGGTAGAAAGTCTGACCAGAGATGAGCTGTTGTTGACCCATACAGTTCCCAACAGACTCTGTAATATAGCTGGACAAAAAGCATACTTGAAAAATCAAATCTTTTGTTAATAATTTGTCAATTAAAAAAAAAAAAAAACAATGGTCACTCAGAGGTGCCTTTCCTATCGAATGCCAAAAAGTAGCAGAAGCTTTTATAAAACTAAGTTCTGGGACAGCAAGGAAGACGGTTCTAGAAATATCAACAAAATCACATTGTGACCAACACTAATCACTAACTGCTCTGTATTAAGCTTAACGCCTTGATATAATTACCAGCAAAAGCCATGCTACCTGCTGTATAGCAGCATCACTCTGTTTTCCGTTACCTAGACTGCAGTATACAACCAACACCCCCACCCAACAACAATCCCAATATTTTACAAGAAGATCTAAACAACTGGAAGGAGAAAAAAAAATACAGGGTTTTTTGCTCATTTGAAAACATGTCTTAATATCACAATCTTCTGCAAAATATTTAACAAAAATATTCTCACTGTGAATGTTTTTAAAT
>VXAV01009576.1:43655-54190 GCA_013399715.1 Alectura lathami | reverse complement strand
CGGGGCGGCCCACTTCTGGGTGGGGAGCGGAGGAGGAGGAGGAGGAAGCGGGCCGCTGGTGTGGAGCTGCCCGAAGCACACCGCGTTCCGCCCACGTTGGCCGGCCTCGGCCCTTGTCAGGCCCCTCCCGTCGGCAGGCGCGGCCCTGGGCTGGGGCCTGTGGGGGCACCTGGGAGCCCAGCTTCTCTCACTCACTGCCCCGGGTGGGGACCGTTCTTCAACGAAATTAATATTTGCTGTAATGTAAGTGCTGGGGATAACTCGAATGTCTTTTCCTCTGCTTCTGGGGATCATCAGCCCAGCTGAGGTGTTACCTACTGCTCTGCTGTTGAGTGTCCTCCATCTTTCTCCAGTTCCTTGGGGCTGCTGGAAGGTCCTGTTCTCTCGTATTTCCTTAGCATAGCAGTTCCCACAAGGTGGTTAGGTCGTAGTCTTTGGTCTTTATACCCATACAGCTGCTATTTGTGTCTGCATTACCTTGATAGCCTTTGCTGGTCGCTGCAGTACCCAAACTGGTGCATTTGGGTCAGTTTTGAGACCTGTTCCCAAAATTCTGAGTGGCAGGAGGATTACTGCTGTGACAGAGCTGTCCTGTGCAGGCATGACTGATGGCAGCGGCAGAAAGATCCTCCCTGGGCAGATTTGCTTTCTGAAATTAAAGCCTGGCTGATTCATCAAGGGAGCGAACAAACAGGTCATACTCACGGCCTCCAGAGCACTTAAATGCTGCAGCTGCATGAGCCTCACTGGAGGAATCAGGAAANAGTGTATTTCCTCTAGGAAGAACACTTTACTTTTTTAAAATTTTTTTTTTTTTTTTTTTTTTTTTTTAATAGGTGATGGCTGCTGCCCTTGGGTGCACAAATGTTGAGGAGGAGCAGCTTCCTAAGAAGAGGGAAGCTATGACCTGGAAACCTGGAGAAGTTAAGACCAAAATATTAGGGCAAACCAAAGGAGATGGTAAGTAACAAAACTGTGATCAAGGAAATAAACTTAAAACCTGTTTGCGATGCATGGGAAGTGCCTCTTGAGTTACAGTGCTGAATTATTTCCATGTAGATATTTGCGTATGCCTATGTACAAGAGTTTTTAATTGATACGGCAAAAAAAAAATCCGTTTATTTTCTGTGTTTTGGTAAGGTAGAGCTGTAATTTTTCAACATACTTAAAAAAAAAAAAAAAAAGTGAAACAAAAAAAAGAAAAACAATATATGAATGTAGTGAAGAAGGTCTGCTGGCTCCTATGCTCTCATTTAAAGAGCAATGTTCCAGCTGGAGTCTGCAGAAAATCTTGACTTGGGTAGCATTATCATGCATCAAACATTCCCAAGCATCTAAAACCTGAAGCAGCACATGAAATAGTATCTAATTACTAATAGTTACGTAGTACATTTACACACCTGGCCACTGTATTCCATCATAAGCATTTGGCTCTTCTATTCCTAATGATCTCTTTTGTCTCTTTCTGTTGTTTTCAGAATGTTTACTGAAGAATATTCCACCTGTTCTTGACAGTGACTCTGAAGGAGATGAATTCTCCGACATCTCTCCCTATGAAGACGATGTCAGTGTTCACATGCAGACTGACCTAGAAGAGTTGTATGGTGAAATTTCCAGTACGCCTGAGGATGCAACTTTTCCTGAGCCTCAAGCTGCTTCGATGTATGAGGTAGAGGACTGGGATAAAGAATTGGAGGATGCTGAATGTAGTCCTTATGGTGAGTACAAATTTACTTGTGGTTCATTTGAATTTTGGTTAGCATGGAGGGGTAGGCGTGCTGTAGGAGAATGTATTTAAAAATTCCATGTTCTGTTTTTGGAATCATGTTTATTTTTTGTTTACCAACGGGTTTGTAACCTATAATTTTGTTGCTAAATATAGGACTTAAAAAATATAGGACTTAAAGGCAGTGTTGTGAAGTTCACATGTAACTCCTGGTTGAGCAATTAAATGTTTGTGGAGTGAAATAATCAGAAGGATTGCCTGTATGTATTGAGCTTCTCTGGAGAAGTTAATACTCCATTATAATGTGTCTGTGTTAACCTGAAACAAGAGAGGTTTAGGGAATGCTCCTTCCCTCCAAGAATCCAGCCATAACATCCCACAAGAGCATGGACTTTTTGGGTGTGGAGTGGTGTAAGCACTCAGTCTCTGTTCTAAATACAATTTGTTGCTGTTTTCCTTATTATGAGGTAGGGTGTTTTGGTTTGCTTGGCTTTCTTGCTTGTTTGGTTGTGGTTTGTTTGTTTTTTTTTTTTTTTAAATCTCTTAACTCTTTGTGCATGTAATCAACTACATTTGTATCAGTCCCACAGACAAAGGTGGTGATGGATGGAAGCAGTTTCATCCACATCTCTAGAGTTGTATTAATCCTTCTGTTTGTCATTTGTTTTAGTGACTCGTGTTGAACTGAGACACTCAGCCTAACATTTGCCAGGCTGTATGTTAGGGTAAAACAACTGGATGGTGTTTAGCCAGCAGTGGGTGATAACCCACTGTCTTTGTGGACACAGAATAGAACAATTTCCTTTTTTTTTTTTTTCATTAATGTGGATCTCTTGAAATTAAATACAAACAATTCTTTCTTTGCATAGGAAAATACCAATTCTCTGTTTGTTATAATTCCATGAATGGCTGTTGTATTCTATTCCAATTCCATAAGTTGATAACAGGAGGAACTGGGAAAGCTTTTGCAGCCTTCCTATGGTGGTATTTTCTTTCCGGATGTTTCCCGCTTTCATCCTGGGCTGTCTTTTACATTTCTTGTCTGTTCAAATTTATGGAATGTTTTTATTTTTTTAATTGGATTTTAATCACAAGTTCTCTTTTTTTTTTTTCCTTTATTCCAATAACTCATCCTGACCTGTAGCTTCAAACACTCACAAATTTAGTTGAAGGAAGCTGCGATTATAGCACTCAGATGCTTGTGAATGATACTGAGTGCCTGAGTTTTTAACTGCTACAAATCAAAAACATTCTTGGTCAGTAATTCTATGGCGTTTTACCTTTTTGAAAATCCTTGCATTTAATGGCTTGCTCTGCAGTGCTGCTGGAAAACTGGTAAGTGTGTATACTGTCCTTTCAGCATCTGCTGGCTAGAAATCTTTGTTTCTGTAAAAGGGCTTGGCTGTATTTTTGTGCTAGGTTGGTTAAATAACTGGCTTATTAGGCTTAATTCTAGGCTACTGGAAATATTGTTCAGAGCTAGCTTTGACAGGAATCTACCCTTCCCTTTCTGTCCAGTGACCCAGTCTTTAACAGGGCTTGAATGGCTCCTGATTTGGGATGTGGTTGTGGAGATGGCACGAGGAAGGGAAGAAGTGTAATGAGCCTTTTCTGCCTGAAGAGAGCAGAGAAGGGTTGCATACATACTAATAGCTGGTGTCAGATGTGCTGAATTCAGTTATATCAATGAGAAACAGAAAACTGTTTTATCTCTGTGGCAGGAGCTTTCCTTAAAATGAAGATATTGCCAAATGCAACTTTGTAGTTGCTTTATTCATAGATCTAATTCCTGAGTGCTGGTAGGTCAGACTGAAGTTCTTGACTGGAAGATGGTGTAGAATTGCAAAATAATCTACTACATTATACTACTAGTTTTCTGAGTATCTTTCATGGTGTAAATCTTGTCTTTGATCTTCTTTAGATGCTGGTGATCTCTACTGTGGAAGCTTTCAGGAAAATAATCTTTTGGCCTCATACTCGTTGCGAGAGGATTCATGGTACAACCCATGCTGCCACCACGCAGCTCACCTTGCTTTCACGCTGCCAGTTAGAGTGACTGAGGTCGGCCAGTTTGATGATGCTGATGAATGAGGTCAGAACTAAGTTTGGCTTCTGAGTTGGATGTGTTCATCACCGCCTGAGTTGTGTTAAGCCCTTTGGCTTGTGTGCAGAGTTGTGCTTATGGCCAGAAATGGTGTGCCATCTCCAAAATACTTCTTAGACTGTTTCTGAAGTGTTTATAAACTGGCTACACCTGACCTCTAGGAACCAGAGTTCAGGTGCTAGCTGTAAGCTGGTAGTGGATTTCTGGATGACTTTCTGTTTGTATTATGTAGATCTAAGTTGTTGCTAATTAATTGTTTGTGAGGAAGTATTTAATTTTAGATCTTTGGTTTGATTGCAAAGCTTTGCCAGTTTCGACATGCTGCTGCTTGCATGTCTGGCCATGTACCTTGTAGTTTTCTTTTATTTGATGTTATCAAGTTGGTTCAGATTGTTTTACAAACTCTTCCTCCATCCAACTTCTCTGCACTTCTGTGTTGCAGTTTGCAGCTCCATATCTAGTACTAGTATTTGACAAAATTAGCTGTGACAAATACTGAATGAGTTCTTCTGGTTTTATTCTTGTGTTTCAATATGAAGGAATTTGAAAAATGTGTGCCACGTATTTGTAACGCATGTGGACGTATCGTTGGGATTCTGTATCCTATAGGGTGCTGGGAGCTTGGCTGCCTCTCAGCAAAGTTCTCAGCACATCAGACCTTGTATGCAGGCATGTTGTCTTCCAGTCTCACAATTGTCTTTGTAACGTCCTCATATGTTGTCAGACGTGTAATGACAAAGAACATCTTTTTGATTATATAATCTGTGTGTCCTGCAAACAGTGGTGAATTACGGTTCATGATATTGCTGATACTTTGTTTCTCTGGTAAATGAGGAAGTGGGAACACAGGATACCTCCATAAAGTTTAAGAGAATAGCTGGAACTAGAACTATATCCTCCTTGCCTCTGCTTTGGAATTAAAGGAAATGTTCTCAAATGGTATGTAAGTGGACTGAATGGCTGATCACTTAAGAAACAATAATCTTCTAATGCTCATGTTTCATGAATCATCTCTCAAGAACGTTTTGATGACTTTTTGATGGAGCCTGATCCTGAAGCACAGTACCTGTGCTTGCTTTTTCTCAGGCAAGGAGTTGGCGCCATTGGAAGAATTTTTTTTTTTTTTACTATCCAATATATGAGACCAAAATAATGTATGTATTGGTTTGGATGGTGAAAGTGAATGAGACGATTCTTGCTTAATATTTTGAGAGCAGAGGAGAAGAGCTCAGAAAGGTCGTCTTCTGGGTACACAGTAGTTCCTGGTTGTAGTAGTTCCTTAGTATGTAGTATACAACTGGAGTAAAGATCGGAAGGCTGGTGGATTTGCAACAAGGAGGGCCAGTAAATTATAAAAGTTATTCTGAAAAAAGTGTTGTTAGCCTGTTTATCTTTTCCCAGGCCTCAGCTGTAGATGGCAATGCTCAATGGTACCCTGTAGAGGGCAGCAAAAAACGGTCTGTTCTGTTCAGTGACCTCTGGTATGAAGGTTCACCAGCGAGTGTCAGATCCCCGGGATGGATTTCTCACATTGGTAGCTATTCGGATTTGGATTCTGCATAGCCCTGTTGTTCCCAGGCGAGGCTGATTCATGGCCCTGATCAGTTTCTCATTTTCTCTTTCACTCTGAAGTTACATTTACTAGATGGAGAATTTCTCCCATGACTGAGAAAAGAACATCGCTTGACTTTGGCTTTATATGTGTATATACATATATGTGTATATAAAATATATATTCACTATGCTTGTGGGAGATGTCCCATCTTAATAAAGATGAAACCAACAGAATTCTGTGGAAGCAAAGCCACCTTCTTTGGAATTGTTTTGAAAGGATAAGCAAAAACTCGTTACTAACATAGATTAGGTTGATTTTATTCTTGTATTCCAGAAGTCTCCAAGGCGTTTTCTATGCACTCTGCAAGTGGAAGATACATCTCAAATCGAGTTTGGTTGTGTTTTTTTTTTTTGTTTTGTTTTTTTAAGCTTGAACCTTCAATTGTAATCAGCTTTTTCTATCTGGACTGTCATGTTATTTGAGGTGAAATTGTCTTGAATGCCTGCTGTGCTAAGCTGTTTGTATTTTAAATTACTGTAAACTTTAAAAGATTTGTTTTGAATTTTCCTTTTAGGGTAAAACTGACACCACCCTTACCAGCCATGCAAAAAATGGCATGTGGGTTTATGCAGCAGAGAAGCATTGCACTCTCTAGGGATATGCTGGCAAACCTAATTTTGTTCGTCTTGGCCATGCTTGTTAGGGAAGGGGCTTAACGTAAGGTTTGATCTGAACACTCTCAGACTTCAGTGGGATTAGAAAACCATATGCAGACTTCTGAGAAAGCACCTCCCTGGAAGGATTTGAAACCAAGCTCGTGGATTCTAATGTTTCTGCACTACAGAGTGTTTCAGATTCCATTGTGAATCTTGCACTGAGTCTGTTTTGTGTTGACACAAGCATCTCATTGTAGGCAAGAATACTTTGCAATTAAAACCAACATAAGATAGCATTTGAACCAACAATTCAAGCCAAGAGCATCAACCCTTCAGCCTGCTCAAATTATTGGAGGTAAAAACATCCCATTGCAGGACCAAGGTCATACATATTTTATGCATGCAAGAAACATGTTGACAGTATATAAATCAATTTAAAAATGTATCAGAAAATACTTCTCAGTTAAATGTACATATTTTTATGCGTTTTTCCCTTCTATGCTTCCTACAATATAAGATACCTCACAAAGGACAGAAGGCTTTATTGCAGGTTGGTGTACTTGCTGGGTTAATGTTGTAGGGGAGGCTTAGTACTTTGTTTAACTGGATAACTCAGGAGGAGACCTGCAATAACTTCGAAGCTGCCCTTGCGTTTCTTTTTTCTTTTGTCTCATTTACCCTTTTTACAGGTGGAGGCAAAGATACCTCTTTGTAAATCACATCAATTCCTCTGAACAAGAAGTTTTGTCTGAATACTGGTGTTTAAAAACAAACAAAAAACAACACAAGAGTTTTGTATTTCCTTTAAACAGGCTAGCAAAGAAACTAAAACTTGTTTTGGGTGCATCAGTTGTTTCCTTTGAGACCTATGGGGTACGATTTGCAAGAGGAAATAATTAAAGGAAAT
Source organism: Alectura lathami (assembly GCA_013399715.1). Taxonomy (NCBI): domain Eukaryota; kingdom Metazoa; phylum Chordata; class Aves; order Galliformes; family Megapodiidae; genus Alectura; species Alectura lathami. The sequence continues at coordinate 47,242 of VXAV01009576.1, read as the reverse complement.
GTGTTCATATTTCCTGTTGATAAGGTACAGCATTTAATTCATATATCAGATTGAAATAGTGTTTTTTTGCAGTTATATATATACATAGCATCTAGCCCATTTTAATGTCTTTTAAAGACTACTGCTTGGCTATTGTTTTGTTCCATCTTTTAACTAGTGTGCTTTGGCTCTTAAGCTGAGAAAGCTTCACTGTTGAGGAGACTATGTGAGTAATTTCACAGACTAAATTAAAAAATGCTGATGGCAGCAGCCCATCCTGACCATCTGCTGCTTCCAAGGACACCAGTGTAAATGCCATTGTAACAAAGGTCATTTTCTGAACTTGGTGGGTAAGTTTCTGTAGGCAAGGGGAAGGAACTTGTGATTCTTGCTCTCCGTGGTTCTCATTACAAACATACACATCAAAGACTCGAGAACAAAATTGTGGTGGAGTCGTTAGCCCTGAGAGAAACAGCTGCTTGTAGTGTATCTTCCTAGCTTTGCAGATGAACCTGCTACCTACTAAAAAAAGCTGCAGCACACACACCCTAGTAATTGGTTTTAGTGATGAAGCACTGTCTTTTAAGCATTTGGAATAGATCATCAGCTGGTTCAAGCCATAGCAGCTCATTAACCAAGCAGAAGCTCTGTTGCTGTGTGTCCCCCTATGCGGTGCCTGTGGCATTAGCAGCAACTAATACTTCCAGCAGAAGTGTGGGCAACAAATCAAAATAATATCTTTGAGGCTGTTGTAGAAAGCAACTTCTAGGGGTAATGGTGGTAGACTGGGACTTTGTTCGGCACTTCATCTGAATTAATTTCTAGGCTGCGCAGACAGCCACTGGAAGCCAATGCAGCTGGAAGCCAATTCATATTGAGGTATTTGGCATGAATTAATACTGAATTAGTGGTGTCTCAGGTGGATTCTCTGCAAGGAAACAGGGATTGAACTCAGTGGCTCCAGAACTATTTTATTTTATTTTATTTTTTGTGTGTGTGTGTNNNTTTTTTTGTCAGAAGAGAAGAATGTAAAGTTTTTGGTCTGGATTTTATAGACTGGATAATTTTCAGTGGCTCCTATTGCTATATTTACTGCATTTTACCAAAATATGCTGGGTCTCATATAAAAAAGCTATTTGATTTTGCATGGCAATTTAGAACCCGTTTTAAAACTCACCTAGAGAAAAGGGGGAGGGTGTAGAGGTAGAACTAATACAGCTTCTATTCTTCTAGCGGCTACATGTCCTAGGGATCACTTCTGTCATATGGCCTAAACCTCAGTCCTCCAGGATATAGCCAAGCAGTTCTTGTGGCAAAATAAATGCTTCCATAGTAGCTTAGATCTTACAAGCTCTTATTTCACAGTCAAATTAAAGCTATAAATACGGATTTAAAAATTAAGTATGAAAATATAATATGAATTAGTACCTGAAGTGTTGATCCTCTGCCCTTGTCCCTCTCTGGAAACTTGAAGAAGCTCAGTGGATGGGGAGAATAGGTCTGATACTGGAATCTCAAACCAAGCTTCAGGAGTCATTGTGGGATTTTGGTCCTGAAGGAAGCACATGTGAACATTTATTGCAAGATGCAGCTTTTTGCTGGGCATGGGGGCTGAGCTGGAGAATGGAGACTGGGAGATAATCCTCCTTCTCAAAGGTGTTTTGAGCTATGCTACTTCCAAGAAAGTGTCAGAAAATCAGGGGAGCATTGTGCTAGCATAGAAGAACATGGAAGTTTGCAAATCTTGTTTCAGTGGTGGTTGGCTCGTTATGTCACAGTCTGAAACTGGACAAGCGGTAATCTGAAATGAATGCACAATGATGGGGCCTGTAAATGCCATGGTGCTAATTCAGAAGCCACCATTGTTTTCTTGTCTGCTGTCACTACTGGATTTGCTGGTATACTAATTCCCTTTGTTCTCAGGGTTATGTTTAACTGTACCTCTTTTATATTCTTCAAATGGGCCATTAGTTTCCTGGTTCAAAATACCTTTTACCTTCTAATTTGGTTAGTTCTCACCTTTCTATATCATTTGTATTTGACTTGTTTGATTGGACCTCTAGCTCTGCAGCTTGTAGTTTGCTAAAAGTCTGGTGTGTGCAATAGAATTTGTCAGACATGTTATAAAGTCACTTAGATAAGCGTTTCTCAGGCAGAGAAACTGCGTGTTTACTAGATTTAAAAACTACATTTAGTTCTATTATCTGCACTTGTGTTGATTTAGCCTTTTGGAGAGAAGCGGGCAAACTTTTTCAGACACAATGTGTAACTGATTAAAGGATGCATCATACTTATTAAATCCGCTACATCTTTGCCACTTACGGATTACATTCCTGTAATTTCATTTTAATTAGGTTTCATTTGTAAAGGGGGCAGAGATGGGCATTTTGGCCTCAGGTAGCAGTCTGGCTTTTTGGTGTTGTAGGACTGGGGCAATTGGTAATACCCAGCCTTTATCATCATCACCAGCTGTAAGCAAAAGAAGTAAATACAGAGTCCTGCTAATTGACTTAATTGTCCCATAATTTAGGCCCCAGGTAGATGGAAAACAAACTCTTTTGCTATGTAACCCTTCAAGTTTAGCTCAGTTATTCCCATTCAGTTTACCTTGGCATTGAATGTTGCTAAGGCTTTAATGATAGGTGCAGTCACAAGTCAGTTTTCAGGGCTTGACAGGATTTTTACTGGTTTCAGGGCTTATTGCTATGGTTTGTGTTTCACTTTCTGCTTGAATTTTCCACTTTGGAAGGATTCTTTTCCTTTTTGTTCCCAGAGGCTACTGTCTGGGGTTAAATTTATTTTTTTACTACCCATAGTCTTAAGTCCCACCTATGAGTGCTAGATAATGAAAACAAACAGTATGTTTCCTGGTAATTATGATAGCTTCCACCTTGTGTAGCAACTCAAAGATTGCATCAACAGCACATTTAGGAGGAGACTAAAATGAGGTAAATAGGGAGAGCACTCAAAGAGAGCAAGTGCAGTAACTGTCCTCATTTTTACAATTTGAGCATTCATCAAGTGTGATTTGATTACTTCCTGTTTGACTAACTGAAGTCTCACCTAAGTTGAGAGCTTTCTCTTTGGGTTAGAGTGCTTTGTACCTTTTATGCTGTTACCTTAGACACTGCACTGCTGTGAGAGGGATATCTATTTTTAGCAGCTCTTCCCATGATTAATCCATGCAGGTTCTGTTTGACCATTCAATGCTATTTTAATGATATGGGCAACAGCTGTTTTCTCCATGTCTTAACATATATCCACCATGTTCTAATAATAATAAAGAAGTTTCCTTATTGGCTATTCCAGATATCTGCCCAAGGGATCTCATTTCATCTCTTCATGGGGACTGCAATCTAGGAATAAGTCCTTCTGACTAAATAGCTAAATTCTTTTTTTTGTTTTTTTTTACGTATGATTGAGGATTCAGAACTCATTGTATCTTTATTCTATCATTACATCTAGAGTGACATTTTAGGGCTATTTTTTTAACAGTTCAGTAGTTTTAACTATCTTATTGCAGCAGTAAAATGTACTTTGTGTACAAGTATCACAGAATCATAAAGGTTGGGAAAGACGTCTAAGATCATCTAGTCCAACCGTCAACC
>VXAV01009576.1:29292-43635 GCA_013399715.1 Alectura lathami | reverse complement strand
AATGCTAACATTTACAGATTATTTTGTGATTTTTTTCTGTGTATTTTCACTCATCCTTTTTCTTGCCTTTTTAATATTACAGAACCGATACCATAGTGATTGTCTACTTTACAGAAGGTCTCTTTCTGATTGATATTATCTGGCAAAATGTGGGGATCTCTTAAATGGTGTCTTTTTTTTTTTTTTTTAATTCAGCAGATCAAGATTGCTTGTAATGTAACTTGTTCTTCGAGATCTGATAAAGCAAAAATTAGAAGACAAAGCTTCTTTTAACTGTTGTCATACTGTCTTAAATATTCTGGACAGTTAATGTAGTGAGTTACCAAAGGTATACAGTTATATGGCAGAAAATTTTTAAATAGTTTTCTTCTTTAGTAGATAAATAATCCCAACTATAACACCATTAGGTGGGCTTCAGATATAACTGTAATTCCAAAGAAAATTTTAGTTTTTTAATACATGGGAGTACAAATACAGTCACTAAGCCTGTATGTGTATTCGTTGCAAACATACCTAGGAAAATTCAGGTGAAGGTGATGACTGCACTATTATGTGTCAAGAGGAGAGGAAAAAGCTTGCGTTTATACTGGATTTGGAGGTAAAGAAAAGTTCAAATTGGGGATATCAGAGCACTGGGAAGAATTTGTACTTTTATGTACTTGGGGAAAGTGCACGGTGAGTGTGCGCAAAGCTGTTAGTTCTTCTGAGGCCATATATAGAACAGGTGTTGCCAAAGTTCAGTGGTTTCTTCAAATTAATCTCACGCTTCTGAACATTTCTACACCTTGACTAGCGAATGAAAACGTTAGGAGGGAATGACTTCTGTCGTCCAGATATGCTATTATTGTTCTGTTAGGGCTCATTTCCTCTGAAGCTGCAGATGCTGCCGCAGTCATCATTATGGCCAATTGCTGCAGAGCATTTGTTAATCTGTCAGAAAATATAACCTGTTATTTGTAATGTGAAGGGATGGACATAAGCCCACTGATGAGATCCTGTTTGACAATTCCTACACAGCTTTCCTCCCAGAGCTCAACAAATGACAATATTAGCAAGGTTATAAAAACAATACCATGTGAAGCAGAGGAAATAAAAGCAAAGCATTTTGCTCTGTCATCCTGGCATCTGGCCTGCACCAGCAGCACATCTGCTCAGCAAAGGCCAAAGATCGAGTTCTTCTGACACATGAATCTGCAACAGGCAGTCAAGGTATTTCTTTGTGAAAACAAAATGGTTCCAATATGCACCCATACAAGTACATTTTTAGGCCTATCGAGGACATATTTCTGAAAAAGCTTATTCAGCAATACCAGTGTATTTCAAAGTTCAGTTTTCTTTGCACTTGAATCTGCTGCCTGAACACATAGGAAACATCATACAGTTTTAATAAATGAAAGCACCGAATCACCCACAGTGCATCTGTGCCCCCTTACTGTGCAGCCTGGCTGCTTCTGTGCCATCAGCCTGGCAATTTCTATCAGGTTTTAAATGGACTCCTGGGGCTTCCCCAGTTTTTGTTCATTTAGACCATGGCACCTGTCTTCCCAAGTCTGTAGCAAGCAAAAGTTCTGTTTTAGCTTCTGATTGTCCAGAAGTGACAGAAAAGAAAAAAAGTAGTAAGACAGTGCTAAAATAGCAGGAAGGGTCTATCTTTGGAAGAACTATATAACTAACATTGTGTTTTGTCAGATTAGGAAGTGCAAGTAGAGAACAGCCACAGACCAGACTTGTCTGTAATCTCTTTCAGATTTTGACAGGTTGATCAATTTAGTTAAAACTATTGTTTCATTTCTTTCACCTTTACACCTGAGAGTGTTCACAAGCCTGTACAGGTTTATGCAGTCCTGTGTTGTTCTCTTTTTATAATTGTTGGTAGTTTAAAAAAGAAGTAAATATTGTGTAGGCTTTTAATTTTCATTTCTGTTCAGGAAGCTTCCAAATTGCGTCTTAAAACAGAGCTTCTTATATTTCAAAACCTTATTATGAAGAATGAATGTACCATAAAACTGTAGCAGTGGCCACTTTGCAATAGTTAAGGGGTGATGATTTCTACTAAGTAAAATCAGACATTGTGATTATCGCTGTTAGTTTTTTTAACAGCAGCTGTTGTCACAATTGGTAATGTACTGCCATGCATGGAATAGTTGATTTTCATGAGAAAGGCATTCAGTATCTTACTCTATGTCCTTCAAGGAGTTACAGGTATTATTCCTTCAAACAGTAGGTGGAGACAAAGACCTAATGAAATCAGACTGATTTTATGTGTGCTACCTCTGTCTTTGATTTTTGATTTTACTGAATTCCTTTATAAAAATGACAGTCATCAACCAGTTTTCTTCCAAAGTCCCTTAATTTGCATTTAAATTGTCATAGTCCTTTTGCTGTCTAATATCAATAAAGTGATTCTCTCAAACATGAGGTCTGATTAGGAGACCGAGGAAATATCTGTGGAAGTACAGATCTGTCTTAGGTCCCGAAATTCAGGGGTCAAAGCACACCCAGGGCTGACTTCAGTGCTAGATGTACCTAGAAATGCCCAGTGGTGTGGGAGTTGGTACTAGGAGGAGTGGATCTCAGTGCAGACTGCAAGATTGTTGTCTGGTCTACTTCTTTTTCCAAAGTGGATTTGTATGTACGCATATGTTTATATCAATCCTGAGCATGCTTACAGGTAGGTGTTTGCCTACAGTGTGTTTTGTGGCATACGTAGTATGGTGCTCGCATCCTGCCTCAGCCTTAACGTAACTGAAATCTAACAGTATAACTTGAACTAGTGAGAACAAATGCAGTGTAATTCATAAAGCAGAGGTGATGGGTTTGTTAGCTTTTCAGAATGGAAATGGAGCCTGCAAGTTTCTCAGATACACTGGTTGACTGTATGAAGTAAGAAATAGTGTTTTTATCTTCTCCTTAGTAGCATTTGCACAGGGCTGCCAGGTGCTTCTGCCAGGGGAAGTTTCTCTGCCATGCACATCATGCCATAGGTAATGCAGCTGATTGAAACAGCTGTGCCAGAGTTGGATTTCTGTGTGCCTAACAGTGTAGGGAATGTTTCTCTTGTTCTGCAGGTTGCCTTAGAGAAGAAGTGTTGCCTCAGTCCCCTCATGCTCAGTTAAAGTTATGATTTGACATTAACCCCTGTGATTTCAACAGAACATAAAAGGATTCCCTCATTTGTTGTTCTCAGACTGCTCTGCTGGAAGTCTTGATGCTTCTTCAGAAACTGAGAGTTTAACTAGTGAGGTGTATAAGTGAAACTGCAGGCACCAGATTGCAAAGTGGAGTTTAACCCAGACAGGAGGAAGAAGAGCCCACATATAAGTTATATCAGATGACTTGAACTCAGAAGCCATTTTAGCAAACAGAGCAGTGATTTCTTGCCGTATTTGTGGTTGGGTGGGCCACTTCAAAGCTTGATCAGGATTGCTATCGTGCTCCCTGTTCCTTTTCTGCCTGTGAGGGGAGGGTGTTTGCCTTCTTATAAAGGGATACTTGGGATAAAGCTTAAAGCAGGAGAATGAGACATTGTCTGTTCAGTTACTCATTCTGCCATATAGCTTTGCGCATATAGGACATACCTTTTAATTTCTTTCACACTGGACTCCCTTCACTGGAATCATGACAAAATTCCCATCTCATGGAGAAGAGTTGTGAGTGACCTGATTGCTACTCATGGGCAGTATGTGCCACAGAGGGCAAAACTTATATTGTTATTAAATGCAGTTCAACTGAAGAGGCAATGATCAGAACAGTTTTCCAGAATTAGGACAACAAAGGCTTTGGAGATGAAAAAGATGTGCAACATCAAAGCCTGCAGGACTGTCATGTCTGTTCTGGTGAAGTGGGTGTTTTGCAGTGTGTCTGTCTGGATAAATAAAATTCTCCAAACATTAGTGGGATGGTACACAAGTAAGTGTATGAATCTTGCCACTAGCATTGCATGGAACGTCATTCCATGCAAGTAGAGGCAAAGGGAATCTTGGATTAGAAAGTCTGATCATCTCAACATTATTTTAGCTCTCAAGGACAGAAGCAGCATTAAAATATTAAGTTCAATGTGGTGTTTTCCCAATGTTGACCTATTAAGCTAATTGCAAGAGTTTACAAAAATCCTGAGTTAGAGAACAAATGACAGTAATGATTGAACAAGCAGTCACGTGACAGTTCTACTGCTTGATACAAGGATTACTTTTATTGGTCTCCCTTAAAGTTATGGTTCACCAGGGTTACTTCTATGCTTCTTTATTTTAACAACATAATTTAAAATGTCAAGGTCTGTGTAATAAACTAAGATAAATCATTAACAGATATAAACTATTATATTACTGAGTCTTGTGGCACCACTCGCTGTAAATCCAGCACAATGCGTCTGCAACTAGGAATGCTGCCAGGGCCGAGAGCTTTGGAGAAATAGGGTGTGATGTATCCATCTGAACCTTGCCAAACATGGGAAATAGGGTTTTGTGTGGAGCCCAGAATCAAATGGGGGTGGGTCAAACTGATGACCCATTCTCTGACTGTATCTACCTGCATCTGTTCTTTGTCTGCCAGCATGTTTTATAAAGCAGGAGCGTATGTAGCTTTTTGGACTGAATGCATGAGATCACAGCTTCCTCGGATCCTCTGCATACTCCTCTTCCTCAAGGAGAATACATGGGGTCTATATCATATCTTTGCCCCCAGCTCTGATCTGGCACTCCAGAAAGAACTTGTGAATGCCTGCACTGCATTACACACCACAGAAGTTGGAGGAGGGGTGGCCTTGGTGAGATGTGAATCTGGTCATAGGCTAAGTGATGTTGGCAGAGTCCTCAGGTGCTCTGTCCTTCAGAGTGACTGAGCGAAGTCAGAGCATTGACTGGGGAACAAAGTCTCTTGAACAGGTGAATTTTTTTTAAAGGACAACTAACTCTATTTTGCATAAATCTGGCTTCTAGTCCATTGGCTTGTTTAATTTAGGTGAGAGAATAAGCTAATCATCATGTAGTCTTTCATTCTGCTTGTTGTCTCTGTGCAAACATTCAGTGCTTGGCCAATCTTCTTAGAAACGGTGCAAAGGTGTAAATCCTGGGGTTTTGAATTCCTATCTGCTGGGAAACAGACATTAACAAGTTTTTTCAGCTGGATATACGGCTCTCAGTATGTATGTTTTCTGTGTGTAACTAAATGAGTAAATATTTCATACAAAAATGCAGAAATTGATCAATATAGATGTCATCCAATTTATTGGTTTCTGTATATGAATTTCCCTTATGTTGCTCTATAAATGCATGTACGTAATTTATAAATTCTGTTATTCATATTCTATACCAATAGCAAACATAACTGAGGAAAAAACATCAAGTTAGTATATTTATCTTCTCACTTGTTTAAAAATGTCTTTGGAAGTGGAAGGATAATTAATGATGTGCCATCATTTAGTTTCATTTTTAAGGAGAGCATTTAGATTCATTTTTCAAGCCTATCAGATGTTATCCACGAGAGCCACAAACTTTAAGTGCTAATGGGCTGAATTATATGATTCAATTCAGACAAGTATGAAAGGCCACTAAACACAGAGCTAAGAAACTTAGGATGGACAAAGCTTTTCATTCCAAAGTATAGTTATATGTTTTTGTTGGCTCTGCTGTTTCTGTTGGCTTACATTTAAAGGATGCTGACTACTATGTGAAAGGAAGAATGAAGTGTTCAGAAGTGGCTAGAGGCAGACTTCTTTGAAAGTTACTGAATTTGTGAGCCAGTAAGTGGGCAAATGTAGTGTTAACTTTAGAAGGAAGTAAATTTCATTTGGGTGCGTTATTTTGTTCACAAAAAGCCAAATCCTGAGAGATACTAAGGATTAAGGTTTTTTTTTTTGATAAAACATTGTTTTGCAGAAGCAACTCCAGCTTACCTTGGGTTTTCTTCTCTACATATGCACAAGATCCATCTCTTTCTTTTAAAACTCTAGTTTTGCTCAAATTATTTATCAAATTGCTTTGTAATGTCTGACTCAAATGCATGTAATGTTTGCCCAAAATGTGTTTTGCTAATGAAAGACCTTGCTTGAGGTCTCTGCTATTAAATCTTTGCTGAGGGGCAGGGAGAGGCTCTGAGTTTTTTGGCGAAGTTAATAAAATGTGTGGATTAGTGAAGTGCTGATTAGTGAGGTTCTATTGTAGACAGAAACATTCCTGCCTTAGCTGAAACCCAGATGGAAAGCTGCCCGCCTCAGATTGCAGAAAATGGTTTATGTTGCTGGTTTGCTGTAGTATGTTGCTGAGGTTGCAGCAAAGTGAATCTTACTAATGTCTTGAAGCGTAATTAACTCTGTTGTTCGATGTAAATATTTGAATTCTGCTCATTCAGTCTCTACAGGGGTCTGTTTAAAACAATTTTTGCCGAAGAGCTCAAAGGCCAGTAGGAATGTGTGTGCATTAATAAACTTCTCTTTGTCCTGGACTTGATCCAGAGCTTACAGAGGGCAAATGGGAAGATCTCATCCTATCTGACGTATTTACAGTAGAGCTCAGAGCGCTTGATCAAGGCTTCATTCTGCTGTCATTGTGCCTATGGGTTAGTTTTGATATGAAACAGAGTGCTGGACATGGACACAACAGGCAAAAGGATCCAGGGAGGCAGAGGGAGAAAAAATAAATGGTATTGATCAGAAAAACAGTGGATCGTGGTATCCTCTTGATGTTACATAAAAATGACTTTCTTTTAAGGTTCTCAAACATCAGCTGAAATGCTCAGAAGTAATGTTGGTCAAAAAACCCCCACTCTCTAGGAAATAATTTTTTATTTTGTTGCAACCATAGTCATTTGGGGAAAGTGAGGGAAGTATTTTCTGCTGAAAGTGTTTTTGTTGTTTTTGCTTTTTTTTTTTTTTTTTAAATCCTCATTTCTGAGAACTGAAATACTTCCTTCTGAAATGAAGTGTACTTCCTTTAGGAAATGTCAAATTGCTTCCAAGGCATTTCATGTTATATTCTCTGGGATTGGGCTGCCTTGTATGAATATTTTCATACTGTCTCCCATGACCAAATATTGGTGAGTGCTGCCATTTAAGGAAGTAAAACTCTGGCAAGGTAAGAATGCAGCCATTCAGCAGCAGATTGTCAGCTTTCATGGGCCTGAGCTCTAACTCCCACAAGATATACTGGCAGCATTTTCATATGTAAATATCTCATCTGCCAAAGGGGATTTTTTTGTTGGCATTTTGAATTATCACAAGGAACAAATTTATTTTATTTATCTTTGGACTGAGAAGAGCTGTTCCTGAGCAGCTCTTCTCAGTTTCTGCAGCAGTGAAGACAAGCAGAATTCTACAGTAATTGTGCAACAGGGGAAGCAGCCCAGCCCAGATAGTGCTGGGAACTGAGAATCAGATTTTCATTATATTTCTGGCTTGCTTTAGTAATGTTCTTGATATTTCATTTTGTCCTATGTTAATTTTTACATCACTGTGAAATGTGATATAATAATGACATTCATCTCCCATGGATGCTGTCAGTTTTATTTTCCATGAAAGGACCTTGAGATCCTTGGATCTTAAAGAACTATTTATTCTGGTTGATGAAGTTATTCAACTTGGTTTTCAGATCACTGGCAAAGTTGCAGACAGGTAAGCAGCATATTGAAGTTGTTTGTCTGCTTTTATGAATAACTTTTTGCTTTCTAAAGGTGTATGCCCTTTGTCTACAATGAAAATAATTACTAGAACTGAAGGAACGCATTGATCTGATGGGAACTTGGTTGCATGGCATTTGCAGTAGTCTCTGATTCTCAATTAAAAGTTTTTTTCTGAAGTAGATATCCATGGAAATCAGTCACCTTCAGTCTGCCTGTTGCAGTACCTGTATGGTGTTCAGCATGGTGATGCGATCGCTTCCTTTCTTCTTTGCCATAGCAGAAGTCAGAGGACCAAGGGCAGGGCAGGCTGGGGATTGCTGGGAGCAGCTGCTGTAACGCAGCAGCGCAGCTTCACTCCCTCCGTTATTGCTCGGATGTTAGTCATGGCTGCATCTTCCTGGGATCTTGCTCAGCAGCTCTGACCCCCTGTGGATGAGGACTGGCTGATGGTGACTACCTGATGGCTGGCACACGTCAGACATATATTTAACACCTGCGGTGTGATGTGTGTCCCATCCCATGTATCTATAAGGGAATGGCCCATTCAAAACATGGAAAAGCCTGAAATACATAGTGTGGTGGTTAGTATTTATTTATTTATTAAGCCCAGGTAGATAAAGTTCATTCTGAAGAACTGCAGTCTAAAAAGGCAAAAGGTGGGAGACAGTTAAGTGTTAACTGTTTTACAGATTGGTGACTGAGACATAGATACTTTCTCAGTGATACATGGAGTGAGGGTGTCTATTTCCACATCATTCATCCCAGCACAGCAGTGTCCTCTCTCTCTACCTTTGAGTAAAACAAACCTTACCTTTAAACCTTTCCTCTTCCTTCTCAAGTGGAGAATTAAATGAGGAGAAATGTGTTAGAGCATTTGTATTAACTGTAGTTTACTCTCTAGGGGTAGGCTCCTGAGCTGTTCTGTTCTGCATCAGACTTTCATAGAGAAATAGCTAACTTGGAGGAAAAACGGTAGATGTGTGTTCAAATAGTTACTGTATCATGCCCACAGGGGAGCTTTGTGAAGGAGTCTGAGTACATCAGTCCTTCTGGAAATCTCAGGATTAGGCTGATATCCTCAACAATGTGCCACTGCCCCTTTTGGTGTGTGTGTGACTGAAGAAGCAAGGGTGCATCTCTTCCTTTGCATATACAATATCTATGTGTTTAAACCTTTGGGCAACTTGTCAAATAACTGCTGTTGGCATAAACCATTGCTGTGTGTCAGCAGGGTAGAGAACAGAAGAGATCACTTCACTGTTTGTACTTCGTGTCATATTGGGAAAGTAGAAATTGCTCATCCTGTAACAGAAGGAGATAGCGGAAGGAAGCTCGCTTTAAGGAGTGGTTGTTGTTTCGAATTGAACATTGAAAGAAATGTATTTCATCTTGTTCCAAGGTGTCATTGACACTAGTAGATATGCAGCATGCTCTTGACGTGCATAACAATATATCCTCGCTTATTAATGGTTTATTTTTTTGGAGCTATACTTCTTCACTCATAATACCTTTTGGTATGAACTAACTTGCTGCCAGAAGTTTGAGGACTGATTTACTGAAGAGGAAAACTGAGCTTTTAAACATACAACTGGGGTGGTGCATGCAAGTCTTGGGTTGTCCTGTCAGGCTCACAGTGTCTCTAGGAACTTACTAAGCACTAAATGTTCTTGGTTGCTCTTTGCTACTACATTGGTGATATTAAGCCAACTTTATTTGTGGTTTAACAAAAGTAGTTTTCCCAAGCTAACTTGACAAAGGTGCTGAGCACAGCCCCTCCTGGGTATTGCCAGCTAACGTCCTTACATCATCATCTGATGCAAACATTTAAAGTTTTGATTGTAGTGACTTGGTGTCCTCAATAAAATCAGTATCTGGATTATGCTAGAGCCTAGGAATGGAAATGGGTGCAGCTCTGTCAGTGCTGTAGGTATGTGATAAGGAGCTGACTTCTCTTAAATAGACGTGTGATTTAGTGTAGGAGAAAAGGATGTTGCAGGCATGCACAGTGAGGGTTGGAAATGGTGATTTGGTTTGTAATGTAACTGGGGTGTTTTACCAAGAGGTCAGCTAAACAGATCAGTGGTGAAGGAGAAGAGGGAAGGATGAGTGTAGTGCAGGCAGAGTGGGCAAGGTGGAAAGACAGTCAGAGGGGAGAAGTGGCTGGAGGATATATGTGGCCAATCTTGCAGCAATTGCAGCAAACAACTGCAAATCCTGCTCTGATGGCATCAAAATATATCCTGAGCTGTTTGTCAAAGGGCTTTTGTGGCACCTGTGGCAGAAGGGGCAAGACCGAACTTCATGGAGTTCTTGCAGCCCATTTGAATTTCAGGGGAAGCTGGCAGCACTGCTGAGGAGGTCTTCTGAATGAGGATGGAAGGAAGCACCCAGCAGCACTGGGCTTGGTTGAGTGGAGCAATAGAGCTGTTCTCACAGTGCCACTGAGTTGCTCTGAGTAATTAAAAAAAAAAAAAAAAAAAAGATCTATCTGCATGATGCTTTCCTTATCAATAGCTTTGGTGTTTGAGCTGGAAGTTTTATTTGTAGCAGGGGCTGTCAGAATATAGCATAACAGACCCTGGATGTAGATGGTGCGTTTGGGGATACCTGTAATGTAAACAGCTTTGTTCAGGGGAATCTGTGCAAGTTAAATTTAGCCGAGAATCTGGCTTGGTGCTAGTTAATGTTTTCTCTGTTACTAGTTCTTCACAGGATGCAAAGCATTACAAATATTATTTTATGAAACTGGATAGAAGACATTGCTTTTCGAGGTAAGTTATGTATCTTGTAACTTTTAGCAAGTTGATACATAAATTCAAGCATCAGACAGAAAATGACTGCTTTTTTTTTTTTTTTTTCCCCCACTAACTTTTTTGGGACAGTATGAGCAAAAAGAAAAATAAATCATTTTAGAGACACTATGAAGAATAATCATCTGAGATTTCTAAAGCTATATTGACTTCTGAGAATGCTACTTGAAGTAGTTTTCTGTAAGAGTGATTCATAAAGCCTTTTGGAGATGTGTATCACTGTATGAAGTGTGTTTTCACTGCTTCCTCTGTCTCTATGTGGCTCCACATCCTGAGTAAGCATTTGTCTTGAGATCTTTCACAACTTTTAACTTTGCGTTTTTTAACTTTACACTTTGTTGTATAGTCTTCAGTCTTGGTTTACTAGTTTCTCTCTGCACCATAAAAGCAGACATGTTACAAATAAAACAAATGTTCAGTTCTCAGAAATGCACCTTAGACTCTGCAGAAAAATGACTTGCTAACCAGAGCATGAGAACGATGGTTATTTCCACATCAATTGGATTCAAGCCTTATTTCAGCAGGTGCAGCTTGAATCATTGGCCACAAAGATCTCTCAAATGCGCATAGCTGATGTGTCGTCTTTGTGAGGCACTGCGGTGTGCCTGCTACATATTGATCAATTCTTTGTGCTTATTTCTAGATTCATATTCTAATCTTTCCTCCGTTTCTGTTTTTATCTATGTAATATGAGCTACAAATGATCTGTTCAGATAAATATCACTTTCGTCACTGTGTTGCCTGATACGGGCCAATGTGGAGCCTAATGTTGCTTTAAACTATCAACAACTATTGCCTTGGACACAGTGCCTCACTTGTGTGAAAATGTGTCCATTTTCTGCTGAGGTGATTCATTACATCAGGAGGTGCTTTGGAGAGAGATTTCTCAGGAATACCTGGGATGACCAGTAGTTAGCTGACCTTCTTTTTTTTCAGTCTGAGCCTGAGCCCTTTTTAATGTAGTGCAAATGGGTATTTTGCCTCTTCTCAATGAGATGAAATACTAATTTCAAATGACTTGCAAAACATGAGTTCTTTGAAGCTGACAAGTTATTTCTCTGTTTAGGCTAAACTTCAGCATCTTCTAGCTATTTGAAAATTAATTTGTAGTTACAACTGTGTATTGATGACCCTTACATTGTGCTGTAAGCTGCTGTGAAACTCCCTTTCATAGGAAGCTGCAATTCAACCTTTTTCAGGTACTGCATAGTTTTATAAAATGCTTTGGGTTGGTGCAGCTGTGTAAACTAGGATTTTTTCCTGTGCATCTTAACAGAGTTTCGTTATTTATTGCTAATTCTGGGCATATAATGTAAGTATACTGTTGCTTTTAGTGACATGTGGGCTCTGTGGATTTTAGATTGACATGTAGCTTTTTCTTCTGGCCCCTCAAGGTCCTGTAGTTTTGTAAACAACTCAATTTCAGTCTGAACTTCTCTGTAAAATGAAAATAAATGAAACCAGTTTCCCACCTGGTTTTGTTTATGATGTTTGTTGAAATTCCCAGGAGGTTGTACATAACTGGTCAGAAACACACTATCAGGTGGTCCAGTCTTGTCCATTAAGTTCAATTTTTTTTTTCCTTTGGGGTTGTGGGGGGAAGGGGAAGCTCATGAGAGAGAGGTTTACTGTGGCTGGCAGGAATGAGATTTACTTCTCTTCCACAACAACTCATGTTTTCTTCCCATTGCAAGTTTGTGTTCAAAATTCTTCTATTTTGAAATAATCAAGATTTGGTAGCTAGAACAAAACTTACCCATCACTTAAGATGCCAAATGCTTTCAAATTCATTGATCTCAGTGGAACATGAGGGAGCTGAGCCACCAGCTCTAACATTTCAGTTCTTAAGTGTTTTCAGGCTTTAAAATGGGCTATTAATCTTGGCTCTGGCAAAGCATCTGAGGACATCAGCAGTGTGTGATGTGTCTCATAAAATGCAGCTTCTAGGAATACTTTTTTTTGGTGTAGAGCATGTGAAGGCTCATGTTCTATTTGCATTGAATCTAAGGGTATCTTAGGATGTGTTACTCAGAGCTCACTTCAAAACAAGGTTTTTGTTAGCATACATGTGCTGTCTGGGTTGTATAGGAATTCAATGGCTTTATAGAATGTTTCACCTGAAATAAGCAAATGAAAGTTTATAGCAAAAGCTCCCTCTTTATAGCTCATTCCATAACTTCATCTGTTTTAATACTGGTTTAAATTGTTTACTTGTCAGGCAATCATAAATTAGTAAAAGAAAACTTTCAGCACTGTTAGGTGTGAAAATGGCAGGGATCCAGTGTCCTTTGTTGTTCAGGTTTGCTAGACACCAACAGAGCTTTTGGATCCTGGGCAACATATAATAACAAAGGGATGTGACATGAAATATGCACATGAAGGTTGTTTTTCAAAGAAGCATATTGCACTTAAAAATTTCAAAGAGTTTCAACAATGTGGTAACAATGGGGATTGTGCTGTCAGTGCTGTGCATGTTCCCAGTCCATGAAGCAATTACCTTCTTGTCTTGGCCCAAGCCTGAAGGTTAAGGGCCAAAAGGTCCTGGTCTGTTGTGCACTGAAGTCAGTGGAGAGATTTCTGTCAACCTCAGCGGCTCCTGGATGAGAGCTGAGAATCATGATCTGAATGCAGCTATTAGCACTGCCTTGGGTTTTCAGTATGGCCTGAAGGAATATCACTTTCCTTTCACTGCGCTTGGCTTTGGGTGAAGCTGTTACTCTCTCTGTGCCTCATCGAGAAAAGGAGGCTTAAAAAGTCGTTAGTATTTCAAAAGCACTCATTCTAGTGAGGAGGGCTGTAGAAGCAGAGCAGTAAATCCTGCACCATTGGAGCTGTCCAAATATTATTGCTTGTATTGAAAGAAAGCTCTTAAACGAAGGCCGCTGTTCAGAAGCCAGTAGAGTCAGATAGTCATCATATCATCACTGATCTTCTGCTGGAAACATGGAGCTTGTCAGTTGACTTGCTGGGCTTTCACACAAATACAAGTGGTGAACTTAAAGCTTCTGATTTAACTATTTGTGACTCTGGAAGATCAGATTTATCTCTGTTTTATGGATATTCTCGTCCTGGCTTTTAATGATGCTTCTTTTTGTTCAAGGTAGGTCTGGAGTACATAACTCTGAAAAGCATTTTTTGGACTTAAAAATAGATTTCACAGTGAGCTCCCTCTACAAGTCCCCATTTACCAGTCATTCTGTCACAGTGAAAATGCAGTTTAGCTTTCCTGCAGATGTATAAGGATGTTATAATAGGAACACTGAACAACTGAAAGGGCCACCTACTTCAGAAGAAGTTTTCTCTGTAGTTTGCCTACTAGGCAAAGCTTTGAGGAGCTTGTGAAATGCTACTTGAAATCCAGCTTTCCTTTGTTGGAGGGACCTGTTACTCTAAACTTCTTTGGAATGAGACATGATGTTAGCAGTTAGAGGAGAACAGGAGAACAACTGGCAGCTAAAAATGATCCACCAGCGGATCATTGTCCTGTATTTAAAGAATGTAAAGTTGTGAAGTGTGTAGAGATGTGGCTAAATCATTTTTCTCTGGAGGTATCTGGATCACTCTTATCAAAGCAGAAGGTTTTCGCTTCTCACAAAGATGTGGTGCTTTGCAAGAGGTTCCCAGAATCAGAGATTCCCCAAACACCCATTGATTACTTGATTGCCACTGAACCGTTTGTGTGCAGTCATGGGCATCCTAACTGAAATGCTCTGGCACTCCTAAGCTTTTGCAATGCCAGCTCATTCTGGAAAGCTGCTCAAGAAGGTCTGAATTCTTAAAAACAACCAAACCAAAACAAACCAACAGCCACTGTTGGTTATGTCAAAAATATGATAAATAATTGGTCAAATGGATTTGTAAATATCAATGTCTCACATATGCTTGCATACATAGGACAGGCAGCAGTGTGGAGGGTGGC
>VXAV01009576.1:4460-24703 GCA_013399715.1 Alectura lathami | reverse complement strand
AGCCACAGGTGCAGTGAGGAGTAATTGAAAGCATTTTGGCAGAGTGGTGGGCTGGAGCTCTTCTCTAGGCTCATCCTGGTGGCCACTTTTATTCGACTAGTGCAGTAATGTGCTGGTGGAAGCATATACATATCCTAACTCAGCATCCTGACCCATGTGGGGATTTATTTATTTATTCAGTTCAGTGCTCAAACAAAGGAATCTTGGTATTTGACTCCTCTCCTCCATGTTTTTCCACTGAAACAAATGCATCCCCAAAGGGCTTCATTTTTAGCAAAATTCTTTTTTGCATCTATGCCAAGAAAAATACCTAGCTACATTTTTAAGCATGTAATTTCTAACCAAAATTTTGAGAAATTTTCAGAATTCAGTTAACCCAAAGCATTCAGTGGTTTGGTTTGGCCTTGGAAGCCAACTGTCATGTGTGAAGGGAGCAGATTCTTCTTAACAGTGCAATGCAGGGCGTAAGTACACGCATCAGGAGAGTTCAGTCCGAATAGAAGCCAGAGATTCATTCTTCCACAAATGACTGGATTGCACCTGAAATGGGTGATTGACACTCACTCTCCATCCTGGTCTGACCTAACTGGAAAATGGCAGGTTAAAAAGACCAAAACCGTGTACATTTATTCCTTTCCTCCTTTGCTCCCTCCCTCCATTATTTTCTGTGGTGCTATCTCTTGTTTGTAGGTCAGTGTAATCTTCAGAGTACTGTACTGAATCAAACTCACCTGTCCTCTTAATATTAATTAAATGGAATCATTTAAGTCATTTTCAAGAGAAGATGAGTATAAAATACCAATCTCACTTTTTTTTTTTTTAAATCTGTTAAGTCAGCATGTAAAGTCCTGCAGTCTTAGTGGGCTGATTAATAAAGATGTACCATTATAGAATGAGTGCATTAGATATTAGAACAACAGGTAGGGAAGGGCTTCAAGTGTTCATTTGTAAGGAACAAATGATTGTATGGGAAGGTTTGCTTCTCACCTGGCAGGAGCTCACAGGGCCCCCAAGAAAAAAAAAAAGGCATTACAGGAGACAGAGGTGACGCTAAAAATGGGCCCTGCTGAAACACATCTCTCGCAGAATGGAGGTGTGGGGTGTAATAGTGGCGTTTGTCTCTGCTCTGCCTCTTCGGAGAGCTGCTGGACAGGGCTAGGGTGGCATGATGTCACTGTAATGAGTCTCTCCAGCCTCTGGTTGTGGAACTGCATGTGCTGCATCCTGATAAGAAGCCTGGAGGATGTTAGTGATTTTTCCCTGGCGTGGAGGAATGCTTTGAGGTATTCCAGAGTGAATCCACTGGAAGCTGTCAAATGCTTTTTTTGATGTGTGTGATGCTGACAGTGATGAGTGGGAGGTGTCTCTGCCCATGGCAGGAGGTTGGATCTAGATGATCTTTAAGGTCCCTTCCAACCCAAATCGTTCTATGATTCTGTGATTCTATGATTTCCTTTTCAGTGACATCTCTTATGGTAAATCTGGTGAATTACCGTGATTTTATTTCCCCTTCAACCTTTTTCTTTGTTCTGTTCAGAACATAGAAAACCAACCGACTGCTAAAAGGCACAACTTGCCTCAAGCACTTTTGCTGTGATTTTCCACACAACTGGGAAGTTAGGTTGAACAGTGTAACACGGTGGCTTTGCTCTCATTCCTGCGGCATCCCTTACAATGAGAACATTTTTCTCAGCAAGCACCTNTTTGTTGGTTTTTTTTTTTTTTTTTTTTTTCTGTCAAGCCATTTCTTATGGTTATGGAGGCTCCAGCTTCCTGTGATGCTCACTAGAATGATGCAGCTTCTTCAGCTGAGAGAAGAGAGCCTTGTAGATAGAGGAGTGCCGTACAGGGTTGTAGCAGAGATTGTTTTCCCTACTTTATGCAGAGTCAAGAAGTGAAGGGCTTGATCTGATCTTCCTTTGGATTTGATTCCCATGTTCAGGTGGCTGATGGCAGTGATGCCAAAAGCAGAAGCCAGGGTCTCGCTGACTTGGTGCAGTGGAGCAGTCTCTATCCTCTTTGTGCGTTTATCATTAGCCTGGCTGCAAGTCTGCAGAGAGACAGTGGTGTGGGAAGGCGGGGTTCCCTGTAAATGCAGTGTTCCAGCCGTGGAGACCTAGGACCTCCTTTCTGCAAGGGTCCTTCCTGGAGGAGCTCATCACGGGGAACTAGGAGAACAAGTGTTGCTGAATATGAGGACTTGTATCCTCAAAAGTTGTTTGGTGTTTTGAGCAAGGAGTGTTTGGACATCGTTGCATCCTTTCCCATTGAGTTGTGGGTTGTTCAGGCGCACCTGCTTTGCATTTCACTCTGCTGAAGTCAGTCCCCATGTTGTTTTCCAGATGGCATGTCTAGTCCACACGTACAAATCATTTGCTTTTCCTCTTTGATGTTTTTTTTTTGTCCCTCTCCACTTCTTGCATCTGTGTTTCTCTGTTTTCAGATCAGTATTTGGGGAATCTTGAGTATCTTCATCCTGAGGAGGGGAAAAAAAAAAAAAAAAGCCCCTGAGCTGAAACTTACTCATCCCATCCTGTTTTTTCTGCCTTCTAAGAAAAATGTATATGGTCTAATCATAATTACTAGGTGACCCCCTAGATGTGGTAATCAGAGCCCCGTACTGGAGACTGGCTGTCAGAGGTGGTTGTTAGAACATTTGATGCAGCAGACATCTGCCTCAGCTGAACTCTGTACCTCTTGGAAGAAAAGGAGCATTCATTAGTATACATAACATGGGAATGGGAGAGAATCCACAGTTTAATGATAGTTGCCTTCTTCAATGAGCTATCGTGGTATTTCATTAAAATAACATTCACGCTTTGAACTGTCAAATTTCTGCACAAGGTGCTGCTTTAGTAGCTAGAGGAAAAATTGCTTCATTGCACAGGATGCAATGCTTCTGCAATTCATTGCTTTGCGGCTGAATGGCATGTGGGAATAATTTAGTGAGGGACAGAGATAATTTTTGCTTGTATAATTAAGGCTGTTTAAAAATTAAATATATAATGAAACTGTTTGTCCCCTTGTCTTTCAGAGATTTTCCTGATGGTGTTGGAAACAATTCATATTTCTAACTGTTTCACAAAGATTATGCTTCTGGCACTACAGAATTCTCAACAAATATCAAGCTCGAGTCAAACATGCAGAGGCCATCATGAGGTTGAAAAGCACACAAACAAACTATTGTTAAAATTTGCTGATGCTGCTGGCATTGCCAAGGGGACATCTTATTGTTCTTTGCTCATATGATTTAAAGAGAAAACTTGGAATGAGACAAATTAGGATGCAGATTGTACAAAAGGAGTGGGTCTTCCCCACTACCACTGGGCTGAGCAGTGAGCAGACATGCACAGTGGGGCCTGTGGCCAGATCAGCAAATGTTTTCTAAATACTTGGTGTCAGTAGTAAGGGAATATGAGGATGATACTGGAGGAGCTGGGAGGCAGGGAGAGTGATCATTTTGGAAAAACTGAGGCCCGCAGTTATGTTCATCATTAAATACTAAACAGTCTCAATCATATAAGCACAGATTATTTATTTTTCTCAAATTATCGTTACACTCATCTTGCTCATATGACAATGAATTGCATCATCCTGTGCAGTCAGATAATTTCTTTTTCCTTCTCCAAATGTATTACACTGTTTAAATGAGGCCACATCTTGGTGAAAGATGTGTGTATCAATACAAAATGATTCACAGGCATGCATTTTTCTCAGGCCTTTATTTAATATCTTATTTGCTCAGCCCTGCCAGTCTCAGGGCCTTTAGTGTATTTGCTTTAAATGTAGGGCAGTTTAGGTCCTACTGAGATGTTCTGTGTACTCAAAAATATTGACTTTGGAGGTGCATGCATGGCTCATCTATCTTTTTGACTCCTTTTCCTTGTTTTTGTTTTCACTGTTCTATTGTTCCAGTCTGACTGATTTTAGTCTGCTGTTTCTATCATAATACGCACGTATGTATTGGGCAGAGTGACCTGACTATTTCAAGCTCCAGTCTGGTTTCCTTTTTTTTTTTTCTTGTCCTTTTAAACCATGTTACTGGAGATTGGTAGCCATGGTAACTCCCTTATCTGTGTTGAGAAATAAATACTAAAAATTGCATTTTTTACTATTCATATATAAAAATGCAGAAGCAAATAAAACCCAGCAGCATATGACTCACTTAATATTTTGAAGTCTCCACTACTTCCGTTAAATGAGGAACCAAATAATCTGAGGGAGGCGAAAAAAAAGCAAACTGCTTGAAAAGGGATGCTGCTGGCTGCCTCTGCGCAGGAGGGCTTTGGCTGCACTCAGCCAGTGTTGGTCTGTGTACCCCAACAAGGGCATGAGTGCACGGGAGCTCTGAGTGGAGTCACAGCTGAGGAGGTGGCTGAGACCCAACTTCACTCTTTTTCCTGTCTGTTAGTCAGCTCTGATAGTCTGTTTTCCATACCTTTGTGTCAGCTCTTTGCTTTGGAATAGGCTGAGAAATACACCTGCTGTCAATTAATTTAACAGAAACCTTTCCAAGATTGAATTGCTGCAGGTCTAGAAATCTTTGCTTAATTACTGCACCTTGATATCGTAAGACTAGTGCATAATTCAGTGATTCCTCATAAAGCCAATCAATGTTTTCATTTCAAGTCCCACATAAAAGAGCCTGCAAATTGCTTCAAAAAAGTTTGCTTTACATTCATTATATGTGATATATGGCTGCAAAAATGTCTAAAATTTATTGCCTGTGTGCCACTGACTTTTAAAGACAGTGTGCTATCAGCTCCTCGTACCACCACATGCTCAGAAGACTGTTGAGATGCACTGCTGGGAAAGTGACTCAGGCAGGCTCAAGGAGTACCTCATGTGAGATTGTTGTTTATTTTCCAGTAACTGGACTCCAGCTGTTGCTAAGCTCATAAATGATGATCTTTCTAACAGTGCATTCAGGCTAATTCATTCTTCCTCTCTCCTCCTACCTACCTATGTCTTTGGGAGAGGCAATATCTTTTGTTAGACCAACAGATATGATGGGTGGGAAAAGATGCATGAGAGTTTTGGTCAATACCATGTTTGTCCCTTACTGTTTTGATGTGTGTTCTTTTAGTCATTAGTAGCAGCTTCCATAAGAAAAATGGAAAGCAGAAGTTTTCACTGATGGTGTTTGAACACTTGGGGTTGCCAATAGTGTACTTTAAATTCAGATAACATCCCGTTTCACTTTCCACATGCGATTTTGTTTCTCTTCTTGGATTGGATGAATGTAACTTTTAGAATTTCGGTGAAAATGCTTTTGCACATGAATTCTTTGAGTGTATGCCAACTTATGATTAAAATGTTCCTGTTTACAACATTCCTACTTAAAACCTATTTGATGAAAGAGTCACATAGAACAAATGCCAAAAAACAAAACAAAAAAACAACCATATGGATGAAGAAAATTACTTTAAAATGTTTTCTATTCACAGAAATATTTGTTTTGGAGTTCTGTTTCAGTCTCAGTTCTTCTGTTTTCTGTACATGATAATGTGTGCATTTATTTCCAACAGAGCTTCTCCACGTGCTGTTCCATTGCTCACTGTGTCCCCATCCATGCCTCTGATTCACTAATAAACTATTTTTGGTTCTTTGCCTCAATTTCAACTCTTACTAAGTGTCCATGCATCTTTGCCCTCTCCCTGCATCGTGTGTCAGTAAGCAGTGATTTCTGGCTTGACTTGTTGATTTTTGTGTTTTTCCTTCTACCAGTTCCCATTGTTTCAAATGGCAGAGTGACTCCGAAGCTTGCTCCATGGCCATCCCAGTTCTGACAGGCATCGCTCCAGATTAGGGACTCTGGCATCCAACTGTGACAATGCTAGGCGTGATGTTGAAGGATAAATTAGGAGCATCTGTTACTCCAGAAACAGGCTGCCCATATATGGTCTGGACTGATTAGCCAAAATGGGGTTTAAGAACTTGTGGTTTTGCCTGCAAGCTGAAAGAGAAGGATGGCAGGCAGCAGCATGCACGTATAGATGTGTGTGCATTTACAAACAGGTGTTTAATGTTGTACTCAATGAGTAAGATATCCTAATGTGTTCTTTTTTTTTNNNNTTTTTTTTTTTTTTTTTTTTTTTTTTGCCTATCATGTATATAAAGGGAGAAGTGACCTCCAGACAACTAACTATTGGCTTTTGTACTATTTTAGTAATTACTGGTTAAAAAAGAACAGGTTTCTGCATGGCAGTATTAAGGACCTCACAAGAGAACGTGGCTGTGATTTGTAGGGCAGTGCTGCAAGATCTGTTTTCCTGGCTGAGGTGCATCCAACTGAATGGGCAGCTCCAGGCACTGGGCCTGTTTGGCTGCAGAGCTCAGGAGAACAGAGTCTGGGCACTCACTGTCTGGTTTGCCCACTCCATCCATGACCTTGGCCACTGAAAAGTTCGCCTTCAGCTAGAGGTGCTGCTATTTCGTTTGATTTTCTCCCTTTGGCAGAGGGAGAGCTTGCATTTCTTTGCACAGATTTCTGATTGGAATGAGAACTCAGATGAGCTGCAGCGGGCTCAGCACTGCTCACAGCAGTTGTAAGCGTGCTAGAAACCATGCCGGGAAAGAAAAAAAACTTCTTAGGCAGTGCTGGAAAAAGCTTCACTCTTCCTTAGCAGCATCTCAAGTCCATCCTTCCAGGGCAGAAGTGCAAAGAAGGAAATTCTTGTTTAAATCTCACATGCTTCTTCTGGGTACCTTGTCCCCAATATGTGCTAGTTCATGCCCTTATGTGGAATTTGCTTGTCACTGATGCTGATGGATGCAGGATAAAGCGTGCTTTCCTTTAGCTGTGCCAAGTGGATATGCAGCAGCGTGCTCAGCTAAAAAAGCTAGCTGCAGATTATATGCAGAGCCAGAGTTGTCTGAGGGAGACCTTTTCTTTTAAAAAGTACCTGTTGAAAGTGTGCATGCACAGCTGCCTCGCTGTGCCGGTGCAGATGTGATACCGGCAAGCAGTGTGGAGCCAGCTGGGTGTGCTGAGCCTCATCCACCCATCTGCTCGGGATTTGAAAATCCCAAGTGATTGTTTACATTTTCTCTATTATAGACTGAAGCACGGACTTTTTGTTTCCCAATTTAATGGCCCTTCACTTGGGCCCTGGTTTCAGATGTAGGTTTTAGCTGTAGCAGCTAATCCTTGCTACTGAATAATGGGTGACTTTATATAGCAGATATGTTACAACATCTGAGGTCAGCGGATGGGAATGAAGAGCCAGAAATAAGGTTAATCATGTCTCAGTACTTGCCATAACAAGCCAAGTTGCAAGAGCCAAATTTGAGCACCATTACAGAGCATGTACCATAGCACTCACTGTGGTGAGTTACTGGTGTCAGAGTTCACAGTAAAATATTTGCAGGGAGTAGCTAGACACAGGAATCAAGCCAGCAGATGTGGTCTTTCCATTTCTAGATTTAAATAATTAGTAGGTGTTCACTTACTTCTGCAGTCTTCTGGTACTAGATGAAAACACAGGCACAGTGCAGCAAAACACGCTCAGGATATTTCTTCCCTTTAGATAATTATTCTCCCGTTTGCCAGCAGCACTGCTGTTTACAGCCTAAAGGTTGCAGACAGATGGGTTCATTCAGTGTGAATTTGCAGGCAGTTTTCAACCTTTACTTTATTTTGAAGTGCCATGGGAAAAATAATCCCTAGTTTTGTGTGCTGGCTTTCATGTATGCAGTTGCAAATTCTGAGTGCCAAGAATGTGGAGGATCCAAACCTACAGTTACTAACTAGGTCACTCTTGAAATGTTGTCACGTGTTTTTGCTTTTTTTTTTTTTTTCTTTGAGGCTGCAGAACGTAAGGGCTGAGTAAGAGGCAGAAAACAGAAGTGCAGCTGTGTCATATCTCTCTAGATTTTCCTCAGTCTCATTAGTGTCTAGAAGATGGTAGACCCTGAAGTGGGATTTATCAAGGATGAGCTAACAAGAAGCTTCCAGTTGTGAACCAGTCCTTTGTAAAAAGGAGGTCGTTTAATGGGAAATAGTAAGAAAGGGCAGATTCTAAATCCTAATTAATGATTGGTAATGTCTTTATGAGAACTGATCACATGCTTTTGGCTTGTATTTTTTAGTTGGAGTTTCTAGGTTTGAGGTGCTAATGCTTCAACAAGCTTGTGCAGAATTGCTAAGGTTTTTGTTTGAGCTGTTTTCCTTCATAGTTCCTTAGCTGATGCTTCAAAAATTGTAAGCTCTTGTCGGTACTTAAAACAGGTTGCATATAGCTGCCTGCTTGCTTCCTTAGTCTTTCTAGTTGAGTGAAACACCTGTGCTTTCATGGGCTTGACAGCTTCAGTAGGTTAATGGATGGGGGAATCACCTGTGCAGGACTCTTGACAGATGAGGGCTTCCCACCTGCTGCAGATTATTGCTGCTGAGGAAACCAAGACATGTCCTGGCCCTGCTTTACAGCCATCACCTCATTGCTAATGCACCTCTGCCAGAAGTTTAGGGTCAAGGCAGAGGTGCATTAGCAATGAGCAATCCTCCTCTGAAGGATGTGCGGTAGGAGTTTAAAATGCAATATCTGGACATTATTGGCATGGACACTAGTGCTGGTGTAGCAGAGAAGGCCCATACTGCTTATCTATCATGTTCTAAAATGACCATAATTTTATTTCAACATGTTAAGGCAAACAGATTCTGTGTCTTGAGCCATGAGTATCTGAAGTGGCCTTGTCTTGGCAGTGTCTGTCAAGGCCAATGTGGGCAAGAGGCATTGTTGTCTGCACTTCAAGGTGCTCTGCAACTCCATCTTCAGAGTTCATGTCCACAGTCGTGACCTACGATGATACTGGCACAGCTGGTCCTCCGGCAGCACTTGGATGTGCTAAGCAGGGCTATCTTGAAAAGAGATTCTGCAACAAATGAAAAGATTGTGTGCTGGGGGCTTGGTCATTGCTCTTGGGTATCGCTTTGGAGAAAAAACAGATTTTTGAAATGGATTTAATCGCCGTCCATTCCAACCCCAATCAATCACATTTAATTATCTGCCCAGGGCACAGAGTATCCATCAAACACTGATAAATTCAATGAACATGCAGATTGTATCATCTTCTGTCATCAGTACCGTTTGTTCTTGGCATTCAAGCTAAAGGGCTAGACTGTAGATATGTTGATGAGCAGATATGCTGAGCAGTCATGAAAATTAATTTCCAAAATGAATTTGGATTTAGAATGAATATATATATATTTTTTCACCTCAGGCAAAGGGAGCCTGAATTCTTAATTACACATAATTGTTTATACTCGCATTTAGGCCATTTTATCTACCCCCAAGGTGGTGGAAACTGGTATGAGTATTAAATATGAGGTTAGATCTGAAATGTTTAAGCATTTGTCAGTTGTTGAGTACTTGGAGGAGGAGACAGAGTGGGAACTACCTTTTAAAATTGGCTTTAGGTAAAAGCTGATCTATGTATCATCTGCTATTTTATTTTCTCTTTGGAGGTCTGATATTGTCCTGAGCAGGTGTAAACCAACTGATTCTTTCAATCTGTTCCTTGGAAGTGAACTTTTCAGTAGTTGTGGTGTTAAGGAACATATTTTGAGGGATGCGTACTCTCTCCATTCTGAAGTTAGTGAGATACTGCTTGTTTTTTCCTGAAGGGCAGATGTCCTGCCCTAGGATTCCCAGTGCAAGAGGCTGCCTTGCCTTTCAGTTTGTGTTACTGTGAATGTCCCCCCTCCACCTTCAATACTGAAGTCTTGGAGAAACATCTCTCTGTTCTCCAGTTGTACTCTTGTGCTGAAGGTAATAAGGCTCTGTGCACTGTGGGCTTTCCAAGCCTGGTCACTTGGCATTCACAGAAAATTTTTGCAACATTTAGAAATGCCAGACTGGAGCGTGTGCCAGCACAGCTCAGCCAAGATTGTTGCCTG
The DNA here is from genome assembly GCA_013399715.1 of Alectura lathami. Taxonomy (NCBI): domain Eukaryota; kingdom Metazoa; phylum Chordata; class Aves; order Galliformes; family Megapodiidae; genus Alectura; species Alectura lathami. The sequence goes on along the minus strand of VXAV01009576.1, from coordinate 14,805 downwards.
TTATTTCCACAACAAAATGGCCTGTCCAGAGTTCAGTGTCTGCCATCCTAATACCTTGGGAATACCAGTGGCTCAGTGTTTCTTTAAGTCTCATTTTTTCCATGTAAACCCAGATAGCCCTTGGTTTCATAGTGCTAATCCCAGGTTGGTACTGTGACTTTCCATTAGTGAAATTAAGCAAGAAGAGTGCTGTAACCTACATCTTGAAACAAACAAACAGCAATCCCCAAGCAGCTGGCTTTCTACCTAATCCAAATTTGGAAGATTTTACATACCATACAAGAGATTTTTCTCTAATACTTGTCTGGGAACCTCTCTCCCAGAAAATCCTGTTCTTAAATCTGTCTCCAGTTGTCATTCATACTGAGCAGAAGCAGGGACAAGACTTGCCTTTCAGCCTGTTAAGTGTATTTATTGCAGAGGCCACTGCATGTTAGAGGATGTATGAGCAGCCTGGTAGGTAGTATGTGGAGGTCCAGGACTTGACACTATCAAGCTGTCCCATTACAGGTTGACCTAGCGGCTATCTCAAGTCTTTGACAATTTGCTAAGGGTTACCCTACCCTATGGTCAGTCCTCATGCTTTGGTCCTGGATTTATGCCTGGAAAGGAGCAATGGAACTTCCTTGGGCTTGGTGAAGGCAGAAGGGTCTGACTGCGTGGTATATTCTGGCAAAAGGGAGCTACTCTCTGATGTTCTATATTGTTCTTTAACAGATTGGTGTTTAGTTTATCTTCCCTTGGGTGTTTGTTGTCCTCTTTTAAAAGCAATTTTTTGAGTATTTATACTCCTTTGCTTAACTCCTAAGTTTTGCTAATAAGTTCCTGAAGTATGCCAAGATAATGAAGATGATTAATGAAATTGCTGCACTCCCAGATTCTTGTTCTAACTTGCTGTCTTTAACTGGTTTCAAACTTGGATTCATCTGCCCTGTTACCTGCAACACAGCCCTTGTGTTTTACCCAGAAGCAGGAAAATTGGAACATGCTTCCCTGCACTCAGAGGCTATCTTGCAAGAATCATGCTAGCAAGTTAAATGTAGTGAGTGGGCTGGCTGCAAGTGGCTGGTGATTCAGTGATGGGTTCTGCTGAATCCAGCAGAGAGGTGACATAGGTACTAAGAGCTCATTTTCACATTTGGCAAAAAACATGTTCCTTCTGTGCCAGACTACAATTATCTCACATGCCAGAAAACAAGACTGGCGAAGATGGTGTAAGAATATATACTAGTACAAAGTGGTTCAAGAGGAATTAATAAATCTCATAATCTCTTTTATACTGCTTGTTTTTCTAAGTACTTTTACTCTTTTTCCAAGACTAGAATACAGCACTTAAGCTCATTAAAAACACTCTAAGTTATAAACATTCACCATTTGTCATTTCCTTTGCAAACAGTGCTGATCCAATAAGTGTGTTTCCTTTCCCAGAGTTGTGAATATTTCTTTGTGCAAGAAAGTTTGCTCTGATAAAAGCAGGTTTAATAGAGTGTGAGTACGTGATTCTCTTCCCTTTGACAAGTATTTAGCTTCTCACTGATGTTTTCATTTCCAAAGATCTAGCCCATGCAGGGAATTTCAGATGTGGAAAGCAAAGAGCTCTTCACAATGCCTTATGAAGGCGTTTGTGTAATATCCACTATGTGCCTTGAAAAGCAATAAATAGTGATGAGAATGTGAATGGTGAAAAAGGGGGGTCAGATAATTATTTTGAGAAGTACTAGGAAACATATCCAGTGTGCATCAACTACCTTTAATAAAAAGATATGTTAGTGTAAAGCAGGTTTCTTTTTTTTTTCCTGGAAATTTGTATGGATTTCAATGAAATTTTAAATTATTGCCTGTGTTAGAGGTGGTTGTATTTTCTTCTTGGGATTTTAATTCAGGATTGCTCTAAAATTGAGTGTGACTGTAGAGCTGGGAATCACTAGAGCCCCAGCCCCAGTGTTATCTTTCTGACCTGTTTTTTTAATTCCCCTATGCTCGTGGATTCTTCCTATGGGAAGAGCAAAAGTCAGAGTGAGGAGGAAGGTGGCACATAGTAACTAGTCTAGCCATGGGACTGGTGGTGTCCAACTGTTGACAAAGCTGGGAGATTGCTAGCATTTGTAAGAGGAACAGAACAACGTGTACCCATCTGTCCTCCCAGCCTTGCACAGCCTAACACAGCATGGAGGCAGATGCCGAACATTTTCCTCAATGCCTCTGTCCCCTGGCTGATACCTCTAGAAAGGTGCAACTGCATTGGAAGTAGCAATTCTAATGCTTGTGTCTCACTGTAAAGCTCGATGTATTCCAGCTCCACACAACATTTTCTTCTGTACTAATTCAGTGACCCTACTTGTTAATCTTCCTTGTAACAGAACTCAAGAAGAGTCCAAGCATTCACACGGAAGCAGACCTAAGTTTCAGTCAAGCCCGTGGCTCCCAAAAGTGTGGAGGCTCATTTGCCAGTGAAGATATGTTGTGTCTCTGCCAGATCCAGAGCTGTTGTGAGGCCAAGCATGCCCTTACAAGCACCATGTGTAGGAATGATAAAAGCAAAAACATGATTAGTTTCTCAAAACAAGAGCAGAGCTAACCTTTTCTGGAACAGAAAACATGTGGGGTAGAGCTAAATGCTACTTTTAACTCTGGAATGTTTGGAGCTTGTGATTGAAAATGAAATAAACTCATCATGGTTCATGGGCAAATCTTGCAAGCATCCGTAATCACTCTATAAACAAATTGGTTGTTATGATATGGAGAGAAATTAACAGCTGTAGCCAAGACATCTTTCACAAAGACAGAGCTCTGAACAGAAGTGGAAACTTATGACACTGATCTGAAGTCTGAAAAGTCTGTGTTCAGTTTCCTGCTATTCCACAGATTTCTTCTGTGACTGCTGGCAAGTCAATTAATTTCTTGATGCCTCCTCTTAATATCTGTAAAATTGCTATTAAGGCATTTTCTACAGCAGTACTGTGAGGATCAATACATCTAGGGTATATTGCACTACTAAGGTAGTGATTAGATGCTGTGGAAATCAGGGTAGGCAAGTACTTAAGACTACAGGAATACAGGAGCAGCTCCCCATGTGTGAGGTCTGAATTTGCCTATTTTGTCTTCGTCGGGAGCAGAAGTGTGGGCTCTCGCTTATCTGTATGCCTTAGGTTGAACCTCTGTTTCTTAGCTGTATTATTTCTCAATCACTGAGTCTGCACACTAAGTCTACATGTAAGAGGGCATCCTCTTACCTAGTTGCAAAACTCTGCTTAAAAACAGTCAAGACAGAAGGCTGCTAAATCATCCTGCTGATTTTCTTGCAACATCCTTTTCTTCTCTGTTTCATGTGTAAACTCACTGACAAATCTAAAATGTCAGCGATTTGTAAACCATTTATTTACGTAAAGATTATCCATTCCTGTAAAACTATAGCCAATGCATTTCATGATACTTCATTTCACTGATGACATCACATGCTATACTAATTATATCAATTTTTTATTTTGATTTTTTTCCTGGCTAATGTTGCTCTTTGTCCAAAATATAGTGTTGACAGCTTCCAGTATTATTGGCTGTGTGCCCCTGAGAAACTCCCATGTAGGTAGGCAGGACAAAAGGAAAAAGACATTTCTAGGGGATGGCTGGTCAGTGGCTCGTCATACGGCTCATATTTATGTTAAGTACTATGGGCAGAAAGAGATTCTGCTGAGAACCTATGAATCCAGACATTCACAGGCCTTCAGGTGCTTTATCCCCCCCCCATGAGGATTTAACCACAGACTGTTGATGGTCTCCTTGAATGCAAACACTGATCGGTTAAATTTCAGCACTAACAGCAGGGATTTGAACACATGAAGAAATGTGAAATACCTATGGATTTTTCTTAAGAAATGGGCCAGGGAGGATTTAAGTTAATGGCAAGACTCTTTTTGGTCATGAAATGGTCGTGGATAGGACTAACGCACAATTATGATTCTTGCTTATCCCCATATTTGCTGTTTTCTAGGTAGTAAGAACTTCTTGCCATCCTTCAGTGGTAACTTTCTGAATCTCTAATTAAATACTAAAAATACTTAATTTATGGCTTCTGTCAATTACTTGAAGAAATCATTGTTTCAGATAAATAACAAAGAATTTTCCTTTTGTGAGTTTGGTTGCAAGCCAGGTAGACACAAGCTTCCTCCAGCCTTACAGGCAGTCCTGCACTTGCCTTTTTCCAGAGGGCTTGGGTCACCAGCACACTGCTGTGTGCTCTCGGGAACTGCCTGTCCTCTCAGGCTATGGCAGGAGCTCTCAGGCAGAGTGCTCTGGCTGGCTCCTTTCTTTGCATTTAGCTGAATATAAGTGCAAAGAACTGATCCAAAACATCTTGAAGGCAGCCTTTCCACTTCTTTCGCAGATGTTTAAATTTTTATGTTTGAATGCCAAAAAAGTCATCATATTGTTGCAAGGGTGCTTAGGCTCTACTTTCTGTCCCCTGGGGTAGCCAGCTCCAGCTCAGACTTTAGGGGTTTCCTTACTCCAGGGCAAGAATCAACAATCTTAGAGGTTTTTGACCCTGTGTCCAAAGCCAGGAAGCTGTAGCTGAGCCAAAACTATTAGCATCACTGCTGAGAGTTAATAAATACATTCATTCCTGTAGTACATTTTTATTGGCATGAGCGAGGCTTCATACATACCACCTTGTTTTCCCTGTGCCTGAACAAGGAAAGTTGTGCAAGTTGTACTTAATGGTGCCAGGCTTATTGAGAGACCTAACCAAGTTGAGTTGTTAAGACCGGGGATTTTATGACCACTGTGTGTCATCTTATCTGAGCTCCTGTGTGGCAGCACAGGCCGTGGAGCTTCATGCTTTGTCCCTAATCCAACACATTTTGTGAGTGAAGCTTTTCTCTAGAGACTGCCAGTCAATGCTCTCTGCATTTGAGTTCCTGTGGGTGCACTGCAGAATCACAAGCAGCTGGACCTGTATCAGAGCTTCTAGACAGCATCTGTTCCTGGTTCCAGATGTGATGTTTCTGATACTAATGCGAAAGACATGTAGAAATAAAGAAGGTAGAAAAACTAGTTCCTCAGGGCTCTGCACCTTGCACATAGAGTGCCTTCTTCCAGGAGCATTCATACAGCTGCATGTCTTCTCAGCTGTCTCTCCCTCCATGTGTCTTCTCTGCTAGCCTCTGCTTCTCTTTCTTAAATGTATCTGAGCTGCAGCACTGGGGCTCTTCTGATGAACTGATACTTTGGGGCATTTTGGGTACTTCCACCAGTTTCAGAATTGGCTGGACACTGGCAGTGCTGCATCCCTGGCTGCCAAAACATGCTGTGCATGCCCAGCTCAGCGCTGGGGTGGAGTTGGTGGGGTGCTCGGGTGGGAATCAGGTGGGTGCTCCTGTGCAACCTGACTGGGGGCTTCTGCGTGGAGTCTGGGTCCTCAAGCGTAAATTCATGGGGCATTCATGTGTGTAGTGATTGAGCGCTCATGCATAAAACAGGGCCCTCAAGCACAAATTATTTGAGCACTCATGCATGAAGCAGTTGAGTGCTCAAGCATGACCTCATAGGACATGCAGGCATATACCACTGAGGCATTCATTGGGTGCTCATGTGGTACCAGTTGGGCACCCATGCATGACCTAGGAATGTGCTTGTGCACTCATGAATAAAAGACTGATTTAAGTACTCCTTTTGGGTTCTCATGCATGAACTACTGGGGTGTTCCTGCATAAACTAATTTGGTGTGCATGGGTGAACTAATTTGGCACTGATGCATGACCTAATGGGCTGAAAAAATGCCATAGACCTTGCAATTTTTGCCCAATGCTTCAATTTCTGTACCTTCCAAAACTTTTTGTACTTTGGGTGGTTTGGAATTGAGTTTGAATTGCTCAATTTGGGCCCAGAGCTGATCGAGGCAGTAATTAGAAACAGAACAAAAGAAGAGCTCCTTCTCTTGCAGAGATTAATGACCATTGGTTCTATAGATCTCTGCCATCCTAGAACATCCTCTCAGCTCTTATGTTCCTGTCCTTGCCCTTTGTCAACAAATTCCCTTCGCCTGTTCAGATCACTCTGCAGTTCTCCCCAAGCCTCTTTATCTTCTTCATAGCTGGTACTTTTAGACCTCCTTGTTCATCGCTTTCTGTACAGTAAGTAAACTAAGTTGTGCCTGTTTCTTTCCTCTTATGTCCTTGGGTCTTTCTCAGGTAGTGGGTGTGCCTGTGTGCTAGCTGAAAATTGCTTCTTTTAATCATGAGACTTGCATTTAGCTGGCAAGGCCTCATCCCCCTAAGGAATACTGATTTATAAAAGGAATCAGCACTCCTGAAACAAGTCAACCCACCAATTTTTTNTTTTTTTTTTTTTTTTTTTTTTTTTTTTTTAGCATGGAGCTCTGTCAACAACAAAAGAATTGATGGCAGAACTAGAAAATATTTTTTACCACTGACCTACTTTAAGACCAATGCCTAGGAATAAATAAAAATTCTGTTTACAATACCATGGCAAATATGTATTGAGTATGTCATGTAAGTACATGTGCAATTAGACATGCAGAACACATGACTATGGCTCAGTATACAATCACCAGATGGCACTATTACATACACCTGTTGTTCCATCATTTTTGTTGTTACTGTGGTGTGGGATACTCTTTTGGGAGAGCTAACAAACAGCAAAAGAGTTGCTGTTCCCTTAATTTCTCTAACTGGACTCAGCTCTTGTGATAAAGAGCTCCCTGGGGAATGGGCAGTTATGGTTGAGTTTATTTGCGGACTCTCTGTGAACGTTTCTCCTCAAAGATTTGTATTGTCCCCAAAATCATTATCCTAAAAAACCAGCTGTAACCCTAAACCTAAAGCTTAATAACCCAAACCCTAACCCTAATACCCTTTGGTTTCTTGTTCCTGCCATCTCCTTTGGGAAAGCTGACATCCATGTGTGCCTGGCCTCTTTTAGCAGCAGCAAGTTCTTCTGCTGAATTAGTGACATGTAATCATGCTTCTTAGTCTGTGGGATTCTCCTTGTAAAAATAAAAAGCCTTGGCTGTGCCCAGGGCAGGGCCTCTCTTGGATGAACGCTGCGCTACAAGTGTCAGTACGGTAGTGAAGCACATGCTGTAAAAATGTTTTAGGAAAAAGCTTTTTTGTAATTATTTTTTTAGGAAATTCTAGGGGTCCTTTCCAGGCCTTTGCCTTGTGACTCATTGTGAAACTTCAGGCAAGTGTGCTTTCTCCCTTAGTTTATGCGGGTATAAAAGAAATACGCAAGGCATGTTTATTTGATGAACAATCTCCCACTGGAATAGGGCCTCTGGCTTCTGTCCCTGACTCTGCCATTGACTCACTGCAACGTCTTAAGGCATTGGACCTCAGTTTATATATTGATAAAATGGAAATAAAAATATTGACTCCCTAGCAGATGCATTTGAAATTAATAAGTAGCTGCAAAGCACTTTTAGACTCATCAGCATGAGACAGATGTACAAAACTCGGCATTCCATTGTACAATTCCATGTACAGATGCACTGCTTGGGTGAGATTAATAACAAAGTTATTGTAACAGTAACGCAAGAACAACATTTTTTGTTTATGGGAGAAGGACAAGATATTACACACAGTTGCTTAAAAATAAAAGAATATGGCATAACTTTTGCCTGAATCAAATCAACGCTGTTTTTATGCATGAGCATCCAAAGAGAATAAAGATCTGATGACTTCCATACCTTGCTCTGTATCTGCAGCTGCTTCATTTTTATTGGAAGTGGTGGATGAGCCAAAGGCTTTGTTTGGAGTCTTGCTTTTTTTCTGCTTGAAGGGAATTGTGCATGAAGCCGTCTGGCTTTTTGCCACTCACGCACAGTGTAAAGGTGATAACTTCCTATAACGCGCACAAGCTGACGGTATCTGCTCTAAAATATATCGAAGCATACGAGGGATTTCATCTGATGCCCATGAGTGCCTCCCACTGACTTCATTGACGCTCAGGACATAATTCTGTAACAATGTTCATGTGAAGCTCATTTTGGTTTTATATTTTTTTCAAGGTCCTCATCCTACCATCCCGTGGCTGTGTCACGGCTGTGCCGTATTTGCTTTCCAGCCCTAGTCCTGCATGGTGCGGTGGACTGGGGTGTGCCACAGCCAAGCCTGGGCTCAAGCAGGCCCAGCCCCTACCCCAGGAGAAATGCTGAATAAGGCAGCATCAGAGGGCATCTGTGTGCTCTGCAGGGCTAGAGCCTCTATGCCTGGCTGGCTGCTGCCAGTTAACTGGAGAAGTACTTGAGTAAGGAAATCAAGTGTTGTTTTTCGTTTGGTAAATGGAAAACATGAAACAGCCCCTCCCACATTTGTTCCTCGCTGTTCAGATTATTCATTTCCACACCTTTAAAATGTGAATGTAACTCCTGCCCTTCGAACTAATTCATGTAAAAACTTTTCCTCCAATCACTGTTTTGTCTCTTAACTAAAGCTGGGACTGAGTAAGCCAAGGATGGAAATTAAAGCATTACAAAAGTGCTCCACTCAGTGCTACATTCCTGAGGTGTCTTATCTGATCCTATACAGTTGCCGCAGGCGTTTTGGGGGCCTGATTCTGCTCTGCTCTGCACCGAGCGATGTCAGCAGCTGCCTGAGTGGAGGTGGCCAGCTTCCACTGGTGTAACACTGCTGTGATTGAGGAGAGAGTCGGGCTGCTGCCTCCTTCCTGGCAGGGACAAACTGCACTGCTTGAAGAGCTACCTTAATTGCTGCTGAATCAGTTAGGCCGTCTTTAATCAAATCCTCCCCTCCCCAGCTTTGACATGTGATTTTTATCTTTTTCCCTGTCAACAGTATTTAGTTATATTAATGGCTTTCCTGGCATGAGCCAACATGGATTTTAATCTATTTGATTTTGGTACTTTTTTTCTCTTACACTAGGAATAACCCCATCATATCTGCAAGCCAGAACTACCCTAGTCTTACCCCAGGTTTGCACAGTGCACAGAATGAATTATCTGTGCAGGCACCTGTCTGCTCTTCTTTCACTGCTGCTCTGTCATCAGTGATTGCTGCAAAGCGTCAGCTGCCTGACAGCACTATGAGCTTGTCCTTGGGACCTGCTATCTGTCCCCCAGATGGTGTCTCATGGCCAGAGTGAAGCCAAGAGACAAGAACGAGCTCAAAGGCCCAGTTCTTTCTTTGGTCTCTGAGCAGTAGTACAGTGACCTACCTTATTCAGAGCTAAGTGTGAAGTTACTCAGCACAAATAAGCCTGTAAGAATGTGTCCATCTACATTTATAGATAGGAATGTAACATAAAGCTACACCAATTACAGTACCTGCAGTTGTCCCTGGCTGTTTGAGGAGTGACAGCAATACCAAGTGGGAGCAGGCTCTCCCAGGACACTTGGGCATGATTGAGACGAGACAAGTGAAATCAGGAGTGGAAGAAGAGACTTCATGTGGCTGAGTGTTCTGCTGATGCAGGGCTGTTTAGCTCCAAGTCCTTTCTCATGCTTTATCGAGTTTAATTTTAAGCATCTCAGTTGATGGGGAATCTACTGTTTCCCTGGGGAACTACCCTAAATTTCTCTTCATCTTTATCTTAGGTCTTCCCTTTTTAAAGCTCACTAATGAAGTGAAATATTCCTCTCTGTTTTTTATTATATTAAAATATATTCTTTCTTCCACACCTGGGTTGGCAAGGAAAGATTTAATATGCAACCATACTGCCGCTGGGTGTAGACTGGGACACAGCCTTGCTGTTATGGGTCTTGCATCTTTGCTGTCTCATTTTTTCTCATCCTTCCATGTCCCAGTTCATCCTGTGCCATCATATTAGAACAATAGGGAAACATGTATTCTCCAGACTTTCCAAACGTCACAAGAGCATTCAAAGCAGAGGAGTTTTCTGCCAGGACTGCATTAGCACAGAGGCAGATAGGATTTCATAACTGACCAGCACAGGGAACCTCCAGAAGCAGGGCTTAGAAACAGCGTGCCAGTGGGTATTAATCTCTCCTAATTGCCATCTGCCTGACTGTTAGAGGTTAAGTTTATTTTCACTAGGACTGCACAAAAAAGGGGTTTTTTCCTGATCTTGTAGGCTACACTAAAAAAATAGGAAAAAAAAAAGTCATTACAATCGAGAACAAAACTTTTTTTTGTTACAACTTCATAAATAGACAAAATGCTTTTGACTTTTTTTTCTTTACAAAAGTGAATTAAATATTGAAGTGGATATTTTGAACTGAAAAATTGGAATGGTTTAATTTTTCTCAATTTTCTTCTCATATACTTTCTCCCACTCTTGAAATGCTTTTTACAAACTTTTGTTGAAATGTTTCACATAATATTTCAGAAAGACCTAGCCAGATTTAAAAAAT
>VXAV01009575.1:10004-27387 GCA_013399715.1 Alectura lathami | reverse complement strand
GCAGTCGCTGGGGCCGCCCCTGGCGCTCGGAGTCCTGTCTGAGCCGGGCTGGCGGGCTGGCGCGGGTAGTGGGGGGGCAGCTTTTCCGGTTTTTGGGGGTTTTCTGGTTGGGGGTTTTGGCGCGCGGGGCGATCAGCTCGGTCCGGGGTGATCACGCTGGCATGTCTGTGAGACCTTACCTTTTGCTGTAAGTTAATTGTTCTGCTTCACATCTTTTTATAAACAAAGTTTCATTATATTTAGTCCCGAGTTCTACCTTTTACTTTTCTTCTTAACTTTCTCCCTTTTCCCCCCCGCTCCGTTTTTAACTCTCAGCCGGCAGCCACCGGCGGCCGCCGGCAGCCTTGAGCTTGCTTGGCAGAGGGGGAGGGGAAAGCCACCACAAAGGACTACTGGAGAAAATATTTGGATCTTGCCCTATCGCCCTTTCTTTTATCTTCACACCTTATGAGATTTTGCTGGGGCTCTGCAGATGCAAGTTTCCACAAGATCGCCATGTGAACTCAGGAAGGGTAGTAGACAGACCCTACACTGTTTTCTCAGATTTAATTAAAATTAAAGATTTAATTCACATTCTAGAAACTTCTGAATTTTGGCTGAAGAAATAAATTACGCTTTTTCTCTTCTTGGCTAGCATTTTGTTGCCAGGTATTTATACTACTAAGAAGACTCTTGCTTAGAAGAAATTCTTCTGCAGAGAAGCTAAAATCTGCATGAAACAAATTCTCTGTTCAGACAGTCTGTGAAGTCCATGACAACAGAGGTCCTGTGCATTGCCAAACAGAATGGTCACAATGAACAATAACAATCTTGACAAACTTCTGAGAAAGTGTATATTTCCTGTTTCCCTGGCTTATGTTTCACACATGGTCTGTTATTTTCTTCTGCCCGTTTCAATAAGAAATTTGAAATAAGAACTGATCAGGAATGTTTGAAGTACTCTTAAGATGTTTTCTTCCTTAGGCAGAAATGAGTTTCCACTGTAATGAGCTAGTCTCCATTTTAATGACAGCCACCTGCATACCACTTTGTTCCTGCAGCAAAGCTCTTGTTTATGTCTTGCTTCAATTCTGAATGCTTTCTGATGGTGCACAGGTGCGATCTTTGCTTATGGATATTTCAGAAAGAGTAGTAAGTAAATTATGTTCCAGTAATGACTTATTTGAATTACTAAACTCTTCACTGGGCTAAAACATACTTTCTTTTGTCATAATGATGAAGGTTACCACCTACAGGGAAGAGGAGGAAAATCATGCTGGGAAATCTCATTCTACTTACCTGTCATCTGGAAAGGAAAGGGATGATCGTCCTAACAGGTGATTCATTTTTTGAAAGTCATACAAAACTCAAAGGCATGATTTTTTTACTATTTAAATAATACACTAACCACATTGTTTATGCTCTGTTTTCTCTTTTCTCAGCAACACAGACTGAAGAAAAGAAGCATTTTCACTACCCCTCCTTCCCAAGGTGGGAGCTTGTCTCATTGCTCCTTCTCTGGGCACGTGCGTTGGCTGAATTACTTTCTACACAGTTTTAAATCTGTTTTCCTTATGTAATATAGGAGTTACTGCAGCTCTGGGTCATTATGGAAGGCACAGAGAAGATCTTTGAGAGTGGAAATACAGCTTACCTACATTAACCCCTTAAACAGTTTACAGCTGGATATCAACAAGACACTGTTCTGCATTGTTAACTTTGAGAGACCAAATCTGTATGTTGTTTTATGATGTCAATACCAATTAAACTCTGTAAACATGAACATGTAGAGAGCTCTTCAAATAAGCCGGAAAAGACATTTTTAGATTTTAGGTTACAAAGTCTGATTACAACTGTTAAACAAACAAACAAACAAACAAAACAAACAAAAAAATATGTGCAGATGAAATGGATCTTATTTCATCTCTAAACCAGTCGAGCCCACTACACAGAAAGTAAAACAAAATAGACACCAATTATGAAAGAAGATCAGTATATGATCCAGATTTAATTTTGGAGTTGTTTATTTGACCAAAGTCAGATTCCCTTGAGTTAGCAATTTGATCATATGAGAATTTTGAAATACCACTTTGGATTTCTACATTACATATAACCTGTCATAATAAGAACTTGTAGTACATTTTAAGAAATGTTTTCATGCACAAAGGTTATTATATTGATGCAATGAAATGTTTCAATGACAAGGAAGACTTGCACAATTATTTTTATGTCTATCATCTCTTTAAACACTACACCATACATCCAAGTGGAAACAGTACACTGCCCCTTGAAATATGTTCAACATTGGAAAAACAGAATTTTTCAGAAAGTGGTTAAAAATTTTTGGACACCGTCTCGTTTTTAAATATGAATTTTCTGAAATTCAGCCATAGGACAAAAAACACTAGCATTTCATCTAATCAAATGTAACAAAAATAGCTGCCAGTTTACCTCTGTCATAACAAACAGGCCGCAAATGGAAATTGTACTTAGTATAACGTCACACTGAGATTCCCTAATGGTAATTGAAAATTTTATTTTTTTAATTATGTGCTTACACAATTTCCAAGAGGCTGATCAATCTTATCTTTTTTCATGAGACAGACTATACTTCCTGTGGATATGTGTGAGGCACAATTAACTGAAAAGGTATCTGTTCATATTCATCCAAGCTTTTTTATTCTAATTCACTTATTATTTCAAAAGATGAAGTCTGGATACAAAGAATATCTACCTATCTACTGTGCTGTCCCATAGCTTATCGCTGGTGAACCTGATTTTATCCCTTTCCTCCTGCATATCTAATTTAAAGTTGCTAACTCTTGTGCAAACACCCCTTTACCCCTCCAAGAAAGGTGCATCCCATCAGGCACCAGCAGGCCTGGTGCTGCATAGACTGAGAAACCCAAAATTCTGCTGGTAACACCAGCCTTGGAGCCACATATTGATCAGCTGGGTCTGCCTGTTCCTTTCAATATTGCAGTATTGTTCCCCAGGAGTATAGATGGAAACACTGGCTATGTCCTTTCTCTTTAACCAACCATCTAACAGCCCTGAAGTCCCTTTGCATTGCCTTTGGACTTCTCTTTCTTCATCATCACTGCCAACGTGGAAAAAACCATAATGGATAATAACCAGGGGGCTGTACAAGGCTATTGGTCCATCACTCAGATGGACCATTGTCCACACCATTGTTTGCCTGTCCATCAGGTTCCAGAGTGTCAGACCTGTGTATGGGGGCGCCTGGGAGGCTGGGGTGGGCAGGGAAGGGATTCGCGTGCCAACTTGAGCTAGGGCCTCCTTCCATTCCCCTCCCCTCTCTCTCACATCCTCTCCTTCTGCCTGGTGGCGGATGGTGGGGAATCTTTTTTTCTTGCATTATGGCTGGTTGATGCATCAGTTTCAGGGATGGTACAGTACAATTTCACCAGCCGATTTCCTTCTGAGACTCCCTGATGCTCCTCCGCATGCCCACCTCCTCCCAAACCTCTGTCCCCTGGCTGAGCAGCTCTTCTAACTTGGTGCACAATACACAGGTGTGCTCACTGCTGCAGTCAGACACTGACAGAAAACTTGGGCACAGCTCAGAGCATGAGACCTGGATGATGCTCTCTTGGGAGCTCTGTCTGGGTAGCTGTGTCAGTTCCTGGCTTTCTGCCAGGTGAATAACACAACTGGAGCTCCTTGCAAGTGGGTTACAACAAATCTAAGACCTGTACACCTTAAAGTTCATCTTACAGTGCATGTGGTGGTGGTGAGGCAATGGAACAGGTTGTCCAGAGAATGTGGATGTGGAAAAAGTGTGGATGTCCCATCCCTGGCAGTGTTCAAGTACAGGTTGGATGGGACTTTGGGCAACCTGGTCTAGTGGGAGGTGTCCCTGCCTGTGGCAGGAGGCTTGGAACTAAATGATCTTTATGGTCTCTTCTAACCTATACCATTCCGTGAGTCTGTACATTAAGAAACCATGAATAAAAAATCCTGACATAGGAAAACAAAAAGTTTTATTATGCTTAAATTCAAAAAATTCAGCTGACTAGTTCACTTACTGGTGTTTGAGCTCAATTTAAACCATGAAAATGCAGGATACTGTATTTAAAATGTATCTCGATCTTTTCCTTTCTTAAAACAGATAAAATGAAAAAGAAGAAAAGATTAACAGGTAGAGATCAAAGCAGCAAAAAAGATGAAACTGAGGTAGAAGAAGATGAAAGGATAAATAATGTAACAGAGGATGGAAATGTTGAAGGACATAGAAAACACTCTCAACATTTACCCAGCAATTTGCATAATATTTTTGAACAAGTATAAATTCTGTGAATAAAATAAACTGTAGAATTATATATCCAAAACAAAATCTGGTGCAGCTTTAGTGCAGAATATGAATTAAACATAATATTTAGTACCTCAAAATTTATTGGATTTAAGTTAGCTATTGTGACAACACATGACAAGATTTTTCATCCAATACATGACTGAAGTTCTCTACAAATTCAGGAAACTAATGAGTGGTGCTAATAATAATTAATATTTTATGCATACAATCAGATGTTATTCATATCCATGGATTTTACTGAATTCAACGGCAGTGCTTATCATGTGCAAAATTAAGTGATAAAGAAGCTTAAATTTTTTGATGAGATGACTGATTTCTATTCTAAACCATGTATTAACTTATTTTCCACAATTAACAATTCATTCACAATAATAATACAACTTTCAGTATTACAAAGAGGTACGCCTTTGAATAGTTTAAAACTATTATTATCTAGTTATAGTGAAATTAGCCAGGGACAGTGTTATTTGAAGAGACTGCAGTAAAGAATATTTAAGGACTGCTATTTATGTAGTGAAGTTCTAAAATTATGACCTGAAATATGTTTCTATTCTGAGAACCCACCCAAGATTACCACGTTGTTCCCCTTAATGAGGGTCCTATATTTGTTAAATGCAAACAAGGCCACCAGTCTATATGGCAAGTGTTGTAAAATATCCGAGATCCTGAGCCGTAGCTTCCTAACGTTTCCAGAAATCTTAGCTGCCTTTAACTGAAGCAAACAGAAAGAAGCACACTTAAGATGCATCAAAAAATAAATTTCTTAATAGAAAACTAAATGCAAAGGTGTTATTTTTCATTAAAAAAGGCTGTGCAGAATGTATGAATGCATATGTAGTAGTGATTTCATATCATTTATATCCATACTAAGTTAATGCAATGTATTATAATCCTCTACAAAATCCAATTAGTGTAAAAAAAAAAATCAAACTTCTATAAGCTCAAATGTTTTAGTAGCACAGGATGAGTAGTGATATAGCTGTTAGACATTTGTCACTCTTTCATCTAGTAAATGATTTAAAAGGAGTTACAGTAAATTATATCAAAACAAGATCAAATATATGTCAATCCCCTTCAAAATCATCCTTTCCTATATCTATGGTGACCTGTGTGAAAATCTGCCACATAAATGGAAGCCAGAAACAAATGAAGAAGTTGGTCTGTACATAAAAGATGGGGCTGAAAGAAATACAGGAAGCACAAAGAGAAATGGCAGCAACTTTTCAAGGAATGTCCAAGGAATAAGTAATGATGCCATCTAATACTCCTCAACTGCTGAGATAGCTTTACCTAGCTAAATGAAAGCAAGGGAAGCCATCTTACAAAAGCATAAGGATTTGTATACCTCTAGTGTGATTACTTCTCTGTGAACAACCAAGGAGGTTCATGCAGTACACACAGGAGAGCTAGCCAACATTTCATCCCCTACAACAGTTCCAAAGTCAAAGGTAAAATAAAGACAAGAATAAGTAGATACGGTAATACAGGGCTGCAATACTGGAAAGAATCTTCTCAACACTGTACCGAAAACTTTTAATTGTGCCAAGTCCCCGAATTTGGGGATGTTTTCAAGGCATACTGATATCACATATTTCTACTCACCTCACAAATCTTCAAGCATAGACTCCGCCTGTTTAACTTCAGTAGTCTAACTGAGGAGTTAAGTTAGGAACCTAAAAAACATTAGGCACATCTTAAAGGTTGACATCAGATGGCAGGAGGCAGAGATGCCCAGCCAGAGGGCTCACCAGCCTGCACCACAGTACATCATCTGTTTTGGCTTGCCAAAACAGGAATATCATTTTCAATCTAGTGTTTTGTTGATTTAGCACAATAATTATTTTGCAGGTATCTTCTCAAAACAGAAAATTATTTTACTGTGACAATTGTTTTCTAAAAGTCTGACTTGCAGTGGAACAAACTACTGTGCGCATTTAAATATGGGAAAAAATTAACCAGTGAAAAACAAAAGAGTGAAAAAAAAAAAATCATGCTTTCATTATATATGCCTAGTCAGAAAAATATTGTACTAAACTAGGAATAATTGCCAAAAAACATAAAACTTTGCCAACCTATAGACACTGTAGATGAAAACCAGAGCCATTGCATCTAGCAGTATTACCATGGAATAGCAAAAGCAGCAGGGGAGCCAAGGCAGTAAGTGCTATGAAAACAAACAAAATAAAAACCAAAATGCACAGACTGGAGAATGAATTGAAACAGCAAGAAAGAGCCGTGCTCAAAACATCGTGGAAACACGACCCTAACAAGAGGAAAAAATACAATGGCAACAAATCAGTAAGATCTCACATTAAAATCCCAAAGAAACTGATCCTAAAAAGCTGAGAAACTGTACAACAGAAGAACTAAAACAAAGTAGTGTTACCAAAAGCTGTGTAACTCATAGAATGTACTTGACAGAGAGTCAGAAAATTCAGAAGATGTATTTGCAAGTACTGAAGCCCTAACAAATGACTGAATAGAATGCTTATCAGCAGCTACCGTAGTGGGACACAGAGGAAACAAAGGAAAGGTAAGGAAAGAAAATCAACTCTTCAAAATATGCAAAGCATTAACATAAACACCTTTGAAGAGGAGAAGACTTAAACAGCTTAGAATTTTGTGTTGCTCAGAAAAAGGCAATAAATATTAGGAAAATGTCTAATAACGATCTTGATATGGTTGGTTAAAAACCTGTAAACATACTACCAATCAACCTCCATTAACTAGTACTACCATACTAACCATAATACTCTCATCACAGGGAGTAGAAAATGGGTTTTAATTTTCAATTTACACTAATATCCCCCCACCAATACCAGAATGTCAAATTCGGAAAATCATGTAGCAATAGGACAAGGGGTAATGGCCACAAACTGGAAGAGGGGAGATTTAGACTGGATATTAGGAAGAAATTCTTTCCTGTGAGCGTGGTGAGACACTGGCACAGGTTGCCCAGAGAAGCTGTGGATGCCCCCTCCCTGGCAGTGCTCAAGGCCAGGCTGGATGGGGCTCTGAGCAACCTGCTCTAGGGGGAGGTGTCCCTGCCCATGGCAGGGGGTTGGAACTAGGTGATCTTTGAGGTCCCTTTCAACCCAAACCGTTCTGTGATTCCAGGATTCTATGAAAACGTAATGTGCTATGTTTTTAACATTTATTTTTTAAAATATGCCAGCACATTTTGTTCCATTCTTTTGCGCAAGTGCACCTCTTCAAATACTGTACACTGAATGTTATGCTAAGAGGAAATACTGTTTATCTTGTAAAATGCTATGTGTAAACTACCTAGAAGAAAAAAACTCAAATTCACTCCTAGAGTAAGCAAAAACTAAGTTAATTTAAAATATACAATAAGATGTCACGAACTGTTTACATTCTTGCAAAATAAAACTAAACACAGACACCAAGCATTTTCATAAGTATTTTCGAATCTGAAGGGAAAAATACTAGGCTCCTCAGTCTATGTTCAGGATCAATACACAGTTCAATTTTCAACAGTTCTGCCATTCATAACGCCAACAAAATTCAGGGATGAAAATCTGCACAACTTCTTTTCAAACAAAAATAAGTTTCATTTGAGTCGGATAATCTGTGAAGTAAAAGCACCCTCCTTCATACCTTACCCCAAAGTATATATGATAACCCTAGATTCAGTTATTTGGAGATACAAGTCTTAGTATCAGATTGGATATGTGCTGATAAAGATGATGTAGAGGCCATGCGAAATCAATTTAAAGACTCCGTATGTCTTAAGCATGCTTGATTTTAAGACTTTACATTCACAGTTGTCATGGTCCCAAAGCAAAACCACATCTTTCTAAGATGCATGAAGTGAAGAAAAAGCTCTTCCTCTGTTGCACAGCTATATAATTCCAAGACTAATAAAAGACACCTCATTCCCTATTACCCATCACATGCCAAAAATAGTTTGAAATTAAGAATTAAAGCTTCACATATTTTTCCTACATTCTGAGTACAATTTTTCTGTTAACCCTTTACCAGCATCCACCCAAATGGATTGTGTGGATTTTTTTTTCTTGGTGACAGTTTCAAATCTTGTATTCATACCTCTTCATTTTGAATGCAACATAAGAACTGATCAGCCAGGTGTGTAGTTCCTTCACCATATTCTTGTGACTGATCAACCATCAACATATCCACAGTATATTATGTATATATATCTGTGGACAGATATATATATATTGCCACTCTCAGTGATATTTGAAAAGGCATCGCATGCAGGTGAAATCCCTGGTGACTGGAAAAAAGGCAGTGTCACACCCATTTTTAAAAAGGGTAGAAAGGATGACCCTGGGAACGATCAACCTGTCAGCCTCACCTCTGTGCCGGGGAAGATCATGGAACAGATCCTCTTGGAAGCTATGCTAAGGCACACTGAAGACAAGGAGGCGATGCGAGACAACCAGCACAGCTTCACCAAGGGCAAGTCCTGCCTGACCAACCTAGTGGGCTTCTATGAAGGTGTACCAGCATTGGTGGACAAGAGAAGAGCCACTGATGTCATCTATCTGGACTTCAGTAAGTCCTTTGACGTGGTCCCCCATAACATCCTTCTCTCCAAATTGGAGACATACGGATTTGATGGGTGGACCATACAATGGGTTAAGGACTGGTTGCAAGGTCGTACCCAGAGAGTAGTGGTCAATCGCTCAATGTCTGGATGGAGGTCGGTGACGAGTTGTGTCCCTCAGGGGACTGTACTGGGACGGATGCTCTTTAACATCTTCATCAACGACATCGACAGTGGGATCGAGTGCACCCTCAGCAAGTTTGCCAATGACACCAAGCTGAGTGGTACAGTCGACACGCCTGAAGGACGGGATGCCATCCAAAGAGACCTAGAGAGGCTGGAGCAATGGGCCCAGGAGAACCTCATGAGGTTCAATTAAGACAAGTGTAAAGTCTTGCACCTGTGTCATGGCAACCCCCACTATCAATACAAGCTGGGGGATGAAAGGATTGAGAGCAGCCCTGCCGCAATGGACTTGGGGGCACTTGTGAATGACAGCAGGCCATGAGCCAGCAGTGTGCCCTTACAGCCCAGAAAGCCAACCGCATCCTGGGCTGCACACAAAGAAGAGTGGCCAGCAGGGCAAGGGAGATGATCCTGCCCCTCTGCTCCGTGCTGGTGAGACCCCACCTGGAGCACTGCGTCCAGATGGGGAGTCCTCAGCACAGGAGAGACATGGAGCTGTTGGAGTGCATCCAGAGGAGGGCCACAAAAATGGTCCAAGGGATGGAACATCTCTGCTGTGAGGACAGGCTGAGAGAGTTGGGGCTGGAGAAGAGAAGGCTCCGGGGAGACCTGAGAGCGGCCTTTAGATATCTAAAGGGGGAGCTACAAGGAAGAAGGGGACAGACTCTTCAGCAGGGTCTGTTTTGATAGGACTGGGGGAACTGGTTTCAAATTGAGAGAGGGGATATTCAGACTGGATATAAGGAAAAAGTTTTTTACAGTAAGGGTAGCGAAGCACTGGCACAGGTTGCCCAGAGAGGTGGTGGAGGCCCCGGCCCTGGAGACCTTCAAGGTCAGGCTGGACAGGGCTCTGAGCAACCAGACCCAGCTATAGGTGGCCCTGTTCACTGCAGGGGAGTTGGACTGGATGGCCTTTAAAGGGCCCTTCCGACTGAAACAATTCTATGATTCTATGATATTACTTTAGGGGATTCTATGATATTACTTTCGGGTGCCTTTTCAAGTCCATTGAACAGAGCAATAAATTAATCCATATAAATCTTGGTGAGCTCCACACTACTAAAATCCTAAATCCATTGAGAGACAGTTGTATTTTATAGAACGCTTGTGTATTATTTTAGTAAACTGAAGTTTGGTGTTTTTCACAAGCAAGTCAGAGCCTATAGACCCTCTATAGAAAACATATGATGTACAGTGTAATAAATAGCACTGCTCTGTCTGTACCAATTTTTATATTATTAAATTCTCTTGCAATCAGTAAGATTACTATCTTCATTTTACCATTAATATGAAAAACAATGCTTAATTAAAATTCTTGAAAAGTCAAGGAAAAAAAGTAAAATGTAACATTAATGAAACAGTTTTGAACAAAAAAATCTTTAAGATACTAAGACGCTATTCTCAGACTAATTTCACATATTTTCTTTTAGTGCACAATTAATTTTCCTTTTTAAAAATACACAGGATTTTTTAAAATAGAAGACACAACATATTATTGAAAATAAATTGGAGCTGATAAATATTTGTCAGGCATTTTTCAAATTTTAAATGTTTGTCCACATTGAAAAATGCCAAGTGTCTTAATACTTTGTTTAAAATTCAGTGACTTTAAAGTCAAAGTTCATTCACAGATAGTCACCTCTAACTGCCATACTAAATAAAATGCAACAGTTCACTTTGCTACTGGAAAACTTCAGAGAGAAGTCCCTCAGGACTAAAATGGTCCATATTGTGAGAGTTTCATGTTTTTACCTTGGTACATTACAGTATAATATGTATATTGAAACACGACTACCCTTTTATGCATAACTATTCATATTATGTATTCAGAAGTTATTATTGGAAAAGTGTGGTTTGAAAAGAGAAGTTAGGTAGGCAGTAAAAGTAACAAAACTAGACAAAGTACTTGGATGCATGTCTACTCTGTAAGATGATTGAACTACAAATAACTGTTAAGATACAGTTTGAAAAATCTATCAAATCATTTAAAAATATGTTATTTTGAATATGATCTTACGTATTTAATTAAAAAGTATATAATTTGGAAGCAGTAACTGGGACTTATTACTCTGAGTGGACATTTTCACAGATATTAATATATATTATTTTTTTTTTCTACAGTGCAATATACTTTCTTAACATTTCTAATCTGATCATTTGCATGCTTAAATGAACGCATACAGGTGCATGTGTTCAAACATTTGTTCAAGTATGTATGAAATAATTTTAAGACAGATCTAAAATGTTAGAGTTTGAACTGAGACAAAGAGAAAAAGCATACCTTTTCTGGATCGGTTGTTGAAATGACCCACACACCCATTGTCTTCATATTGAACTGGGTAATTTGGTGATGTAATAATCCCACTTGTTCCACGTAAATTAGAGTCACACGTTCCAACTAAAATGACAAACAACAAATAAGATTGCTTTTGACCGTAGCTTTATTAAAATAGACTTTATGAAGTTGCTACAGTGTTGATAAAACTTGGTGTTAAAGAATTACTATGTTGAAATATTCCATAACAATTTGAAGATGTTTAATCCAGCCACAAAAATCCCAAAACAAGGAATCTACATTTCTTTATTCTTGCTATAGGTAAATTAACCTGAATTATATGTTTAGAGATACCTGAATATTCTGTTCAGAGAGATTAAACACACACTGTTTAGCTCCCTCTAAGTGGGGTTGGAGGGAACCTTCTATCTGCATGAATGTATTTACGTGAGAAGGGCCAGTATGTGCTCTCCTTTGTGAGATCGCTACAGCTGAAGAAATCCTAGACAATGTGTGGATCTATATAACAGTATACCCTTAAACTAAACTTAAACTTTTGTGGTGTCTTCGCTGTTTACACCAGAGGAAACAAAATCAGAAAGAAAGAAAGAAACATAAAATAGTTCTGGGCAGCAGCTTGACTTTTGTAAAGCATAGATTCCATTGTGAAACCATCACAATCCCTCATGGCCATATTCGGCAAAATAATTCTGAAAATAATCTGAATTCTTTTATTAATTAAGTTACTCTCCAGAAAGTATTAAGAATAGATTTTCTAAAATACTCAAGCTTCTCAAAATATTTTAGTATCACAAGATATTTTAAAAATACTTTGATTTTCAGTGAAATCAATGGAGTTATAGAACTCAGAGCATTTTAAAATTCAACTATCTTTTTTGGCACTACAGCACTTTGGGAATAGGCTAAGCAAAAAAAAAAAAAGGAGTCTAGATCATATCATTTCTAATACTTAGATATTTTATATCTTCAAACACCTGAATTTCAGTACCTGCAATAATTTTTAGGTAATTTAGACTCCAGTTACACAAGTTTTCAGCGCTTGCAATAGGAATTACTACATTCTTGAAAAAACTGGTCCTTCTTTTTCCACAATACTGGATTAATGCACCTAACATAATTCTAGTAGTTTGGAAGATACTACTTCTCATCTTTCTCTGTGCCTGTATCCATTATGCAGAATGGAATAATCGCATTTCCTTACCACACGGATTTGCTGGGATAAATTGTGAGCCCCATCTAACACATTAATGGAAATGTGACTTGTACAAATAGGAAATAACAAAACTAACACACATTTTCTATCCTTCTATCACAACCTGTTGCCAGCAGTTGGTCCTCTAGAGTTTGGAACTAACTATACCTTCTAGACTGAGTCAGCTATGACTCAGTTTTTTGTGAAAATGTTTGGCTGGCTATAACATAGCGACTGTCTTAATACAGTTCCATGAATTTCAGTTACAGTTCAGGCACATCACAAGGAAACCTTCCATAACAATCTCAGTATAGGCCAAATACAAAACCAAAACCCTCATCCACATAAGTAATCCTACCAAAGTACTACTAACCAGTCATGCTTCACACAGAAGAAAAAAAAAAAAAACAACTGACATTTAAGTATCCCAGTACACGTTGCCTGCTAGTTACCTCTAGCTAGCATACATCTCACACGAAGTGCAGGAGGAACTCAGCCAGAGGTGTAGTTTGGTATTACCAAGCCTTCCGTTTGTGCCTTCTCTTCTCCAGGCTAGGAAACATCTCCCTTTCTTTCAGACCTTTTTCTCAGCCAGGTTCTTATCCTCTTATTTGAACGTCAGGGAAAACAGAGGGCGAGGGGAGCTGAAGGGAAGAAAAAAAAAAAAAAAGAAAAAAGAAAAGGAAAAAAAGAAAAAGCCAAGCAAAAAATCAAGAACTACAATTGGAAGTTCCACTTGGAGGCCTTAGGAAATGGAGTTACTGCAAAATATTGCAGAAAAAAATGTTAGAGAGCCTTGTGTATCACTTACAGAACACAAAAATGAATTACTGGTAGGTTTCTGTGTGGAATTTAAGAAAATTAGAATGTTCTACAATAGCATCGTTTGGTTCCTGAGGGCGCTAACAGGCCTAAACTGCTGTGACTAGCGTCACCTGGGGCCTGTCACTGCACGTGGCTGCGGGCCCCAGGGATCCAGGTCAGGGTGGGACTGGACTGCCAGTTTCTGCCTGAGTGATGAGTCAGAAGTGTTGGCATGCAGCCCTGCCACAGCCACACCTGCACCCACTGACAGACTCTGTTGATCCCCACCAGGAGGCTGCCCGCAGGCCCTCTGCCTGACCTGGCCCTTGACTCAGCCCTGAGAAGGTGCCTGGGGCTGATGCTGCCATGGTGTCCCTGGCTGCTCTGCTCCTGGTGGGATGGGCTCTGGCTGCCAGGCCCTACCTGACTGCCCTGGGAGCCTCTGCTCATCCCTGGCCATCCACTGGCAAGTACGGTCCTTACAGGGATACAGTATAGTGTACCTAGCAAAGGTGCTTGCCAATGACAACATATGTCCTGTCCACTGCATTTCTAACCAGAAACTATAAATTACCCTTCCAAACTTTAGAAAAAAATCCCAAGAACAGCACCTACCTTGGCAAATTGGCCCGTGGTCACTCCAGGCAGCCAGTGCATCTGTCACTACCTGACAAGGGATGCTCTTAGAACCTTGAAGCACACAGTTATCTTCACAGGAAAACTGTACACTTGCACCAACCCTAGGAGAAAAGTGTGAGGAAGAAGGAAAGAATTAAAATAAATTTTAAATCTCTATCTTTCTCTCTCTGTCTCTCTCTCTCCCTCACACACACACAGACACCAACAAATAACCGCATTTCTAGGTCCAAACAGTGAAACTAGAGTGGGAAATTTTACTTCATCATTACTATATACATAAAAAATATCATAAGCTACAGGGAACAGGTATACTGGATTCACTTTCATCCACCATTTAAAAGTAATGCTAGGAGTATTGAACAATTGTGATATTTAGTTGTATTCTTTCAGTTATGACTTCAAAGAATGCATCAAGAGATGCATTTGTTAAAGGAATAAGTAATCATTGTATGCACTCACTGTTCTTTCAGGCAAGAAATTCAACTCCATGAGTAATTTCAACATCATATTCTCTGAAATCCTAGGCAGTTAGATACTGGAATTTGTCAACCTATACTAGCAGGAAATATGAACTTCAGTAAACAGTACAGTTTATGAAAAATTGCTGACTGTTGAAATTTCCTGCTAAAAACTGTGCCAAATGGCAACTTTTGATAAGATTGAAGTACTGCTGTTACACTTGCAACCTTGACATTTTATGACTTCTTCTTTTCTAAAGATTTTTTCTGAAGAATGCTGACCAACATCTATATAGAATTTATAAACTGTATATAGTCACTGTGTATCTCAGAGAGCTTTCTAAAACACAATTTAATTTTCTGCTTCCGTTAATTTCTTTCTGCCCCAAAGCATTTCAAGTATTTTTTTGTTCCCCACCATAACCAACCAATTTCGCTGTAGCTTTCATGCACTTTTAAATCCTTATTTGTTGATCTCATGTTGTGAACAAAGTTGTCTTGATAAAACGGAATTCTCAGCCTGGTCTGTCTAAGTCACTGAGTCCTAAACACCAAGGGATTGCTGGATGGCAATCGGAAATAAATACAGGGTACATAAAATTTTAAAAGTTTAATGTACACACATTCTCACACTGATTATTTTTGTTTTATACACTATATTGTATTTTTTCCCAAAAGCCTGGAAATAGTTTGTATCTAAGGTCTAACATGGGAACATCATATTGTTCATACACTGGACTTCATGTGAAATGAAGCTGGCAGCCCTGTCCACGGCAGGGGGGGTTGGAACTAGATGATCTCTGAGGTGCCTTCCAACCCAAGCCATTCTATGATTCTATGATTCTATGATTCTATGAAATGTTAGAGCATAAGCTAAGGGACAAAAAGTTCAACATGCTGACTGCAACATATTAAACATAACTAAAAAATCTAGCATTAAAGAGCAAGGCAGTAACATAAAGCAGGCAAAAGCTCCTCAGTGTTAAAGGACAAGGTGGAGAGAAACTTCAGTGCCACCTATAGGGATTAGCAAGGACAATCTTCTGAAAGATATTTTAAAAGGTCTAATTGCACTGTAGGTAAGCTATAGAAGAGCAGTCATGGGTTTCACTAGAATGACTGAGATAGTTCTGGACATGGCCCATACATGGCTACACTATTCATCGAGCCTGCTTCAATATCAGCTCCGATCCATCCCGTTTGAAGCAACTTCTGAGAGCAATCAGGTTTGTGGCATGAGTCTGGTAACCGACACTTTCAAGAAAATTATTTGAATGTAATTTTAATTCTGCCATTGCTTGCAAAAATAATTAGAATGGTACTGAAAAGATATTGTAAGGAAAATTCTAAATACTGCAGAATGGAGGAACAGACTTTCAGATTATAATCTATGCGAAGAATGAAAGAAACTGTAAAACTTGCATCAATGTCTTAAATGTATTTAAAATAATATCATGAAGGCAGGAGATTAAGTTTTTTTTTTTTTTTTTTTTTTTCTTCCAGTCTGTATATTATCTTGATGGTTTGAGACTGAATAATAAAATATGTATATACAACATAAAATTATTATATAACATACACATTGCAGCTATCTGGATCAAGACACATCATTCCAAATGTTTGAGGGAACACTCAGTACTGAGGAATCCTAGACAAGCTGAGTCACTAGAGTATTTTAAATACAAATAATTCTCTATGTACACTTTCAACAGGGAGAAGAAATAAGCTTCCTCATTTTTTTCTTATTTTGAGTTTGAATTGTATCAAAGCAAAATCTGTGAATTATTAAAAAAGGTTAAGCTTTGACTGAAATAAGCTATTTTCATTAAGAAAAAATTTGTAAGAAATAATAGGAATAAGAATTCTGACTTAATTTTAAAATCCTGTTTTGAAAATTTAAAAGTTATTTTGTTACATGTATTAGTGGAATTGTGGAAGGTGACTGTGGTTTCACAATACAAATTCACATGCAAAATTTGAAACAACCTCTCAAACTGACCTTCATCTGCAAGCTCTCTCACTTGCTCCACCAGCTCCAGAGCCACGTCCCGGCTGCACAGTGGCACCTGGGCAGGTGAGGTGGACAGCTGTGTCCCTCAGCTCAGAGACCCCCCAGCTCTCCGGGTCCCCAGGCTGGGCACCAGCAGACAGGCAGGCAGCAGAGCTGGGCCAGTGCTGCGCAGGGGGAGGGGGCCACATCCCTCAGCAGGGACCTGAGGAAAGGAGAGCCCGGGCCTGGAATTCCTGCCTCCCACAGGGGGTGAGGGAGGACACGTGCTGGCTGCTAAGCACTTTGCTTCTCTCTTACAGAAACCAAGCAACTTCTGTAGGGTCCACGTTGCCCACTAGAGAAAGGACCACAATGTATCCGCGCTTCTGCACAGATCTGGGGTGTCTAAAGGGAGCAGCACAGAGAAAAGTGAAATCTGAACTTAAATAATGGTATTGACTTAGGAATTGCAGCTACCACTTTGTGGGAGGGAAGCACACAAATGCAAAGAACAAAGTGATAAAAAGTTCCTACAGAGTGAGATGGCAAAAATCAACAGAATATTGAAGGCATTTGGCAGCCACTGTCACCTGGTCTGGGAGGCAGCAGCACCCTGAGGGGCACTGGAGAGCCCACAAGGGCAGGATGTGTACCATCAGAGACACAAGCTGTGTAACAGAGTCCTGAGGACAGATTGCCATTGTGTGGCTACAGTGTTAACTCCTTGCAGGGAGCCTTTAGCAAACAGTGGGATGGAGAGCTGTGAGCAGATAAAGGAAAGGAATTGTGCAAAACAAAGCGTGCACACAGACTAACCCCCCAGACCACGAGTGCATGCACACACGTTATGAAACACCAACTAAAAAGGGCTACCAGCGTTCAGAAGGCAGTCTCCCAGCCGCTAAAGTTCCACCAGCACGGGAAAACAGGAGAGAGGGGAACGGGTCGGGAGCAGCGAGGCGGGCAGGGGGC